>SDWI01001088.1:24257-38753 GCA_009193005.1 Lamellibrachia luymesi | reverse complement strand
ACCTGGCCTGATAGCTTGCCTGTGTGGTGCTCTGGTATCGACACACCTGGCCTGATAATTTACCTGTGTGGTGCTCTTGTATCGACACACGTGGCCTGATAACTTACCTGTGTGGTGCTCTGGTATTGACATACCTGGCCTGATAGCTTGCCTGTGTGGTGCTCTGGTATCGACACACCTGGCCTGATAACTTACCTGTGTGGTGCTCTGGTATCGACACACGTGGCCTGATAACTTACCTGTGTGGTGCTCTGGTATCGACACACCTGGCCTGATAGCTTACCTGTGTGGTGCTCTGGTATCGACACACCTGGCCTGATAACTTACCTGAGTGGTGCTCTGGTATCGACACACCTGGCCTGATAACTTACCTGTGTGGTGCTCTGGTATCGACACACCTGGATTGATAACTTACCTGTGTGGTGCTCTGGTATCGACACACCTGCACTGTGCCAGTGGATGACGCGACCAGCAGGAGTTCTGTGGTGAGGAACTGTCAACAGGCAGAGTATTGTCACTGAGATGGGATGACCACAGCAGTAATCATTACTGAATGACCACAGCAGTAATCATTACTGAATGACCACAGCAGTAATCATTACTGAATGACCACAGCAGTAATCATTACTGAATGACCACAGCAGTAATAATTACTGAATGACCACAGCAGTAATCATTACTGAATGAACACAGCAGTAATCATTACTGAATGACCACAGCAGTAATCATTACTGAATGACCACAGCAGTAATCATTACTGAATGAACACAGCAGTAATCATTACTAAATGACCACAGCAGTAATCATTACTAAATGACCACAGCAGTAATCATTACTAAATGACCGCAGCAGTAGAGTCATTACTAAAACTTCACATTTATTTACTGAATAATACCTTCCATAGACTGCAATGTTAGCCCAAGATTGGGCTTGTTGGAGTACAATTACTTGAGATATAGGTTATAAGGAGACTGCTAGATGTGTTGTGCATGTTTCTGTTGCACAGACCATTCAGACAGACTCTATGTGACATGTTTACATCATCCATGTGACGCCAGAGCCTGAGGGATCTGTAGTTGTTAGTATCTCGTGTGAAAACAAATATTTCTTCTGTACTCCAGTGACAGGTGCTAGGCAAGCTGTAAAGCACGATCTTGTCGTTTTATTAAACTGGGCGAGCCACATAATTTGTTGATACAAGAGTATATATGCTCGAAAATTAAGTAAACAACATACTTTGGTATATGCTATACAAGCACATAGATTTTATTCATAAAGATGTTATATCGATACCTCGTTCTTTCTTCACATTAAACATTTGGTCCACAACATACGCTAAGCACATTGATTTAATGTTTTAAAAGTATACAATAAAAAACACTACTGTTGATGCCAGATACTGTAACTGACCACTAAGTCTGTGATGTCCCCGGCATGTTCCAGTTCGTTCAGTAACGTAGGCTCCCATTCCGGGACAAACCCTGCATCCTTGTCTCCAGCCATTGAGTCGTCTGGCAGTGTTGACCGCTCCAACTGCCAGACACTTAGGTGGTTCTTCTGTGGGTCAAAGGGTCAGGAAGTGTATCAGTTGACTGACAGGTGAAACAATCAATACATCAAAATTACCTACTAGGGTAGCCAACAGGTGGGCTACTGCAACAAGACATTCAACTCCGTTTATGGACATTATAGAGAGTTCAGCATGCAACTGGCATATTTCTACACGGTACTTCTACATGGTACTGGTCAGGACAGTGACATATCCAAAACAGCAACAAATCCCAAATGGCGACAAGTCAAAATGGTGACAAGTATTGGTCAAAGCAGTGAAAAATATTGGTCAAAGCAGTGAAAAATATTAGTCAAAGCAGTGAAAAATATTGGTCAAAGCAGTGACAAATATTGGTCAAAACTATTACCAATCCTTGTTGGCTTAATTTGCATGATTTCCAGTCCTGCTTGCATATTCCATCACCAAGGAGATGCAGTTTGCAAACTTCAAAGGAAATGTGTGCGGTAAGAGCGCGTGCTCTGAACAGCGATGCTACCGTTTACTTATGGCTATCAATCGTTTACTTATGGCTATCAATCGTTTACTTATGGCTATCAATCGTTTACTTATGGCTATCAATCGTTTACTTATGGCTATCAAACGTTTACTTATGGCTATCAACCGTTTACTTATGGCTATCAACCGTTTACTTATGGCTATCAATCGTGAATGACGCAAACAGAACAAAACAGGAAAAACGCTGACCCAAACACACCTGTCACAAGTAATTTTTACCGAAGATGATGTTTTTCATCATGACTATTAAAAGCAGTAAAGTTATAGTTTATCGTTTATGATACTGCAACGTTTTGACAATATTACGATGGGATTGTTTTCATTGCCACTTTTCGTAGCTGCCAGCACAGCAGTTCGAGATAGAATAAGTTTCGAGATAAAATTTATATATTTGAGATATAGTTGATTATATTAGCTTTAATTTCATACATCATACCGCATTGTCTTTGAAGTAGGTGCCCCTAAATGCAGAGCTAGGCTGCGTCCAAACGATCAGACACAAATCACCAGAGGCTGCAGCATCCAAGCTTATGTAATAAATGTTTAATGCTGCAAAAAAGTTATATACAAATTTATTCCAAAGTATCAATATTTATTACCAATGCGTAGATACGTGAAAATATGTTGTAAGTTGGCCAAATCGTAACGGATTTTCATCTGACTGAATTAGCGGCGCAGTCTGTCAATGTCTCTAGTGACAGTAAATGGATACTCGGAAGGTGAAAGGTAGCCCACAAACAAAGTAACAGTTTATTTCAATTCAAATCTCTGATTTTAACAAATACATATATATATATTATATATATATTATATATATATATATACATATACAATGTAGTAATACGGTTATTATACACAATAGTTAACAATTGACAATTTTACTTGTCTTTACTTTAGCACTGACATTGACATTGTGTACAGATTACGAGAGTGCCTAACCTTTCAGTTTGATGCGCCTCTAAACTGTTTTTTTTTGAGGATTTAGGAGTGATAGAAATGGTTGTGTTATTATATGAAGGCCTACTATATATGGCTATGTTTGGTATAGTATTAGAAGGCCTACTATATATGGCCGTGTTTGGTACACTATTAGAAGGCCTACTATGTATGGCCATGTTTGGTACACTATTAGAAGGCCTACTATGTATGGCCATGTTTGGTACACTATTAGAAGGCCTACTATGTATGGCCATATTTGGTATAGTATTAGAAGGCCTACTATATATGGCCATGTTTGGTACACTATTAGAAGGCCTACTATATATGGCCGTGTTTGGTACACTATTAGGTCTACTATATATGGCCATATTTGGTACACTATTAGGTCTACTATATATGGCCATATTTGGCACACTATTAGGCCTGTTAATTATGGCCATGTACGTAACTGTTCGTAATAATCACTAGTTACAGGAAAGTAACTGAACGGCCCCATGATTTTTATACATTTAATGCAATGTATATTACCACAGAGTGAGGCTTTTTCGAAGACGCTCTTTCTTTTAAGGAAAATTCTGGCAATAGCCTCGCTTTGAGAAATGTATATTTCCATTGTCGATATTGGTGAGTAGTTCAGTCAAATAAACTTTTCTAACAACTTGTTTGTACTCAATAGATGAAATAACTAGTAACTGTTTCAAATATTGAATCCATGTGCAAAAGTGTCTTCAGATTTTTGTGAAAACACCACATAATATTACGTAAGGCAAAAATCACACCAACCAGTATACAAATGAATTATACTGGATGGTGTCAAATTCCTTAATAGAATATTGACGTGTGACATGACGTAATCCATTTTCACAAAAATCTTAAGAAACATTTTGTGCAAGAGATCGATATACCAATTCACTAACAGTTACTTCATCAATCCAATGCAAACATAATATTAGAAAAGTTGTTTTAAGTTAAAATCTTAAGAATATCAAACGTCTGAGCCATGTTGCGACAAGAAAACCAGTTAAATTCAACCTATACCTATGGCAAGCCATACTGGCAATAAACGAAATAAATGCATAAACGTCACTTGGCAGTTTGTTGTTTATATCATAACTTTTTTTTTATGATTATTGTGACTAGTTGTGTACATTTTAGCTGTTGAGGCCAACTTTTAAGTGTTGCTTTTGTGACAATTAAAGCAGTTGAATGACCACAAAGACAATTCATTTGTTTAAAAGAAAACATTATTTTTTAATGACAAACCTCAAACAAAAGGTGTGTTTGTGCATGTGTCATATGCAGTGCCCACAATTGTCATATTTAAGAGATTTACTGTTATTAAGTGAAGCAAAAAACCCCAAAAATGGATGGTTCAACCCATGATGGGTTTGACCCACGCCGATGGATGGTTTGGCCCACTTCATTTAAAACTGTGTCGCTATTGAATTCGGCCCACGCTATTAGCAGAATTCTAATTGGCGGAATTCTAAGAATAGTCATTGGGTTTGATTCGATAAAAAAAATTCAATTATAATTATTATAGAGCAATATCCATAAGATAATAAATATGACGTAATAAATGTAAGGTTATCAACCGACTGGCTACTATCATCAAAGTTGTGAAATGTTTATAACTTGATTAGGTATCTGACAAAATCTGATATTATATGTTACATGTTTTATTGATAAAATGCTTTTATTGATTACAGGTTTAATTTGATGATTAAACCAACTGACTGCCTACTGTCAAGTTTTAAACTTGTTTTTGCATCTTCATCTGTATATATTATATGTTTAATAAAAAACAAATTCTTAATGCATCTGTACGTTTTTCAAGAATAGAAAATGCTAATAATTTATCATATAACATTTCCGATTATAACATGCAAGTTGCAAGAAGTCAAGTCGAAAATGAAGAACGTAATAAGGTCCACAATTTTAAGATACACAATTTTATATTGGGCCTCTTTCATATTGTGTGATTATGCATTGTTATTATTCATCAGTATGGAAATCTACATTTACATTGTCTAACTTGTGAGTCCACTTTCACAACACTATCTTTGTCAGACTTTGGAAAAAGTGCTTTGTATGTAGTGTTCGAGCAGAATCCTGGCCAGCGTGGAGAGGTAGGCCAACTAGCACAGTCAGGTCAGGCCCTCTAGCTTGATATTGGTGCCATGTAGACCGGTTCTACCTGTATCATGGTCGGGCCGTCGGCGACTAAACCGGCACCTTTCCAACCCGCACTGGCCAGCGTGCAGAGGTAGTGTTCGAGCAGAATCCTGGCCAGTGTGGAGAGGTAGGCCAACTAATACCAGCATGAAAAGTACAAAAAAGCCAAGGCCCCCAGCAGCATCGATGTCTCCGACCTTGGAGGTGATTCGGGTCCAAGACTACATGCAGGGGGTGCTAAGAAGTCAAGAAGAATCACCAGAAGAAAGAGGAAAAGAAGAAGAGACACCAGCAGAAAGAAATACTGAAAATTGCAACGTACAATGTAAGAACCCTATCAAAAGATGAACACGTCCAAGAACTGGAGGAAGAACTCAAAGAAACGAACATCAAATGGGATGTGATAGGAGAAATAAGAAGAAAAAAAGAAGGCTTTACCACCCTGCAGAGTGGCCACCTGCTATACCATTCTAAGGCGAACAACGGACAAGCGGGAGTGGGCTTCCTCATAAACAAGAAATGGAAAGACAACATAACAAGGGTTAATAACATTAGCCCAAGAGTAGCAGAACTTGTTCTTCGCATAACAACACGATACTAACTGAAAATAGTTCAAGTATATGGTCCAACGACATCACACTCAGAAGATGAAATAAACATCTTCTACAATGACATCGATAAAATCTTGGAGAATCCAAGCCACTATACAATAGTGATGGGAGACTTCAACGCCAAAGTAAGTGTAAGAACAAACCCATCCGAAACAGCGACAGGAAGTTTCGGCCTAGGACAGAGGAATGAACGAGGTGATACCTTAATAGAGTGGACAGCATCAAAGGATTACAAGATCATGAATACGCTATTCCAGAAGAAAACTGAGAGGAGATGGACATGGAGAAGCCCGGACGGAAAAACGAAGAATGAAATTGATTACATAATGACTGACAAGCCGAATATGATCACAGATGTAAGAGTCATAAACCGCATAAACATTGGAAGCGACCATAGAAAGAAAAAAGAAACCACCAAAAGTCGACACTAGAGAAATTGGAATTAAAAAGAACGAATGCCAACTCGAACTGAAAAACAGGTTCACTGCTCTACAAGAACTGGATGATATCGACACTCTAAATGAAAACATTACAGAAATGATCCAACAGACGGCGACAAGCATAGCCAAACAAAACACCAAACGGGACAAGTCTAGATTATCAACTCAAACAAGAGCACTAATGAAAAAACGTAGAGAAATGGTAAAGAACACCGCTAGGGACTGCATAGAGTACACAGAGATATGCAAGACCCTCAAAAAGAAAGTGAAAGAAGACATCAGAAAACACAACCTAGACACCATACGAAAAACAATAGAGACATCAAAGAGCTTGAACAAGGTCAGAAGAACACACATCCTAGGCCAAAATAGACTGATAACACTCCTAGACAATCAGGGCAGAGAAATCCAAGACCAGGATAAGATCTTAGAACGAATAGAAGAGTTTTACACCGAACTTTATGACAGCGACCAAACCGTAACAATACGCACAGACCCAAGAGAAGTACCATCAGTAACAACATGGGAAGTAGAAGCCGCGCTAAAGAAGATGAAAAACGGGAAGGCAACAGGAAATGACCAAGTCAACATCGAAACGTTGAAGGCAGGAGAGGATACCATCGCCAAAGCCTTAGCCAAGCTGTATACAAAATGCATATCAGAAAGACGAATCCCCACTACCTGGAAAAATGCAAAGATGGTGATAATCTTCAAAAAAGGCAACCAAAAAGACATAAAGAACTATAGGCCAATATGCTTGCTATCGAACATCTACAAGCTATTCACAAAGATTCTAACAGCCAGACTGGAGAAAATACTAGACGAAAATCAACCCAGAGAACAGGCAGGATTCAGAGGCGGGTACTCAACGACAGATCACATCCATGTCATAAATCAACTGAAGGAGAAGTGCCGCGAATTCAACATACCACTCTGTATAGCATTCATTGACTATGAGAAGGCCTTCGACTCGGTACAAACCCAGGCAATACTGTCTTCACTCCAAGACCAAGGGATAGAAGATGCATACATACAACTCATGAAAGATATATACACAGACAGCTCTGTGACAGTATATCTTCACAAAGAGAGCGAGAAAATAAACATCAAAAGAGGAGTGTGACAGGGGGATACCATCTCACCCAAACTATTCACATCAACACTTGAAAGTATCTTCAGAAGACTGAACTGGGAGAACAAAGGCCTAAAAATAGACGGAGAATATCTTAACCATCTCCGTTTCGCAGACGATATCTTCCTGTGAACCGAAACACCACAAGAACTAGAAATAATGCTACAAGAACTATGTGAAGAAAGTAACCTAAGCGGCTTGAGGAGGAACACCTCAAAAACAAAAATAATGGTGGAAGACAATACCCCAATATACGTTAATAACACTCGAAGAATGTGGAAAGTTACGTATACCTAGGCCAACGGGACAAGAACCAAGACAAGGAAATCCTATGACAAATCACAGCCGGCTGGACAGCATATGCAAAACATCGCGACATCTTCAAAAGTAACTTTGCTATGTCTAAAAAGAAAGGTTTACAACTCGTGTGTACTGCCAGCTATGACATACGGTGCTGAAATATGCTCACAAAACAAGCTCAGAAAAAACTAGCGGCCGCGCAGACAAAAATGGAGAGGAGTATGCTTAATATAACATACCATGACAGAAAGACAAACACCTGGGTGAGAGCAAAGACAGGAGTCACAGACGTGATAAAAACAACCAGAAGAATGAAGTGGTCTTGGGCAGGACACATCACCCGACTCAAAGATGACAGATGGACAAAGCGCATTACCACCTGGAAACCATACGGAAGGAAGAGATTACGAGGAAGACCAGCAAAAAGATGGAGACGATTTGGATGAGTATTGGAATGAAACCACCTGGCAGAGAACAGCACAAGAAATGCAAACTTGGAAACAACATGCTGAGGCCTTCGCCCAACCACGGGACAATACGGCTGATATATAGATTGTCTATTTATATAGATGTGATTTATTTAAATGNGACAGATGGACAAAGCGCATTACCACCTGGAAACCATACGGAAGGAAGAGATTACGAGGAAGACCAGCAAAAAGATGGAGACGATTTGGATGAGTATTGGAATGAAACCACCTGGCAGAGAACAGCACAAGATATGCAAACTTGGAAACAACATGCTGAGGCCTTCGCCCAACAACGGGACAATACGGCTGATATATAAATTGTCTATTTATATAGATGTGATTTATTTAAATGAGCTACCTCACTAAATTGTGTGTATTTTAAAAGGAAGTACCCCCCACCCAATTATCCCTCTAAGGGAGCAAACATTACATATCATAAAGAGGGACGGTTTTATAAGTTAACTAAGGCTGAAATCACCACAAGCCGAGATCACCATGAATAACCCACTATTGTAGGCCGCCCCATTGGTGTTTGTTCAATAGACGGATCAGCCAAAACATGGCCGCTGATCGTCAACCAGTCATTGTTCTGGGAGCCTAAAACATACCTTAATCCGGGGTATCAAGTTTGAGGCGAGCGATCGCTCTCGCAAATCAATAATCTAGGTAGCGATTTATCGCTTGTGTCAATTGTTAAAATCGCTTGCTACCTGCAAGTGTTCATCTTGATAAGTAGTTTCTTGAATATTAGATTCACTAGGAAAGTTTAACTTCTTTATAACGCAGTGTTCGGGCTCCAATATTTGGAGTTCACATATCATCCATCATCGGCGATGCCAATGGCCACTGATGCTATGCTAGCTGCACGGTTTATAAAAAGTTATCAAATGAGTGGGCTAACGTCGATGTGTATTATGTTTAAATGTTATATAAAGTTGTATGTCGAACTAAATAAAATACATGTATACATGTACAGTTATGGAATAGTTAAGGGATCAACACTATTTCACTGCTGTAATGGGAATCGAAAATAATAACCTGGATCTGAACTACCGAAAATGTATAGAGTTGATACGGAGCGTAAAAGTTGATTAGACATTGAGAACAATAATTTTAGTAATTGTTCCACTTCATCTTTCAACCACTCTGAACACATAAATTTACGACGCACATCTTCAGTACCACTTAACTTCACTGTTTCATGTGCGGATGACAAATTCATATTTGTGTATACCGAGTTTGAGTTGTGCATTTGGTATTATGATGCAATGCCATTTCACCGCAGTTTATATTGGTGTTGCCTACTGTGCTGCATTTATGAGTTATGACTATATATCCAATTCTTATACGTGGCGTATTTGTGAATCTCAACTGCAATTTTCAAACCACCTAAGCTAAGGCTAAGCGAAGCCGCACTACGCCTACTGTAATCGTTGACATGTTGCAATTCAAAACCGTTTCACCAATTGCCTGTTGTTTTCAAATGTGAAGCCCTGTTAATATGTGTAATTATTTTCCACATGGTGGAAAGTTGCATTACACTATCTATCTACACATTCCAGTGACATCATTATATAGATCACGCAATCAAAGCTATTCGCCATTCCATTCCGGTTAATAATAATATGCAGGCCCTTAAGTTAAGGCTTAGAATACGATAGTAGTTTGTTCCATGGGCCGAACCCGAAACATCCGACAAAACTGCCTAGTAATGCGCACTGACACTGTGGAGATGGGCGATAAAAGGGTTTTTGGCATAAAAAGGTATTTTGCCTAAAATAAAACTCACGTCGTTATCCCAGCTACCCGTTGCAAATATATTAGACTGCTGAATGACATGTTTTGGTGTAGGTTGCCATCTAATTTTGCTAATTTTCTGAGACACAAATTTTGCTACACAAGTCGTTTCTTCCGCCATTTCGAATCGCGCGCTTGAACATCCGGGTTACAAGAGAAAAAAACCAACATACTAATTATTGCACCTTCCATAGGCAGAAACCGCTCGGTTTCTGTCAGGTGAGTTAACCGTCGTTTCACCAATATTTATTAATACGGAAATTCTCTAACCCGTTTTACACTTACACTTATAAATAGTGAGCATTTTTATGGCTAGAGATAAACCTTTACTTTGCCCATATCTTAACCCAGTGTTTTATCTATTCTAGTTTTTTAAATGTTGGTAGAGGGTGCAGATATATTGTTGGACAAGGAATTCCATACATCCACCACTCTTTGACTGAAAAATCGGAGTCTGCATAGCTTCATACATTGTTGTTTGTTTATTGTTTTACTGTGGCCTCTGGTGTTATTTAGATTAATGTTTAAAAACTGATATGGGTCTATGTTATCTTTCCCAGTTAACATTTAACTTAAAAGTTTCAATTAAATCTCCTCATAATCTCCGTTCTTCAAATCTATAAACTTTTAATTGTGTCACTCTTTCCTCATATATAAATTCCTTTAATCCTATTACCAGTTTTGTTGCCTTGCTTTGTACTTTTTCAAGCATTAAGATATAGTGCGCGTGCGTACGCGCGTGCGTGTAATTGTCTAGAAACTTATATGCAAATTAATGCAGTGATTCGATCATGTTTGGATATAAAAAAAAATATAATTTGTGTTGAAGACATGGAACGTAAAATTGCTTGGATATTGTTTGCGACGCACTCCGGAATGTTTACGCATGCTCAAGATCATAAGTTCAGCGCCATTTTGGGAAGTGTATGCAGAAATCAGTTTGTTGATGCGAAGATGTTACGCAGTGCTAACAACGACGAAACAGTTTAGGAAAAACAACTGGTCTTCATTAGCAAATGCATTACATCAAACTTTACAGAAAGTGGAACCATGTCGCCAAACGTACTTGTTCATGTAACGGAGCTGTGTGTTTTTGCCGTGATTAACCTGACAATTCTTCTGAACGTTTCGTTTCTGGAAGCGAGCGTGATCGTGTTGAATGTTAACAACACGGAAATTGATCACATTGTTGATTGTCCTGCAAAGTTTGGCCCTCGACCCAGTGAACCATTGCAGGGACATTTGGCGTTTGCTGACCCTCCTCATGGCTGTACAGAGATAAGGCCACCAAACATCACGACGACTCCGTGGATGGTGCTTATTCAGCGTGATAAGTGCGAGTTTGATGTCAAAGTAATGAACGCACAGAAAGCAGGCTACATTGCTGCCATCATTCACAATATGCACTCGGATGATGTGATCCCGATGGGATCTGGGTCGGCAATTCACGATAAGATTCACATTCCATCGGTGATGATTGGAAAGACAGACGGCGATTATATACGGAGTTTGACGCTCAGCTTCACAGTCTTGGTGGATTGGCAGCCGCCATTCAATCCCCACATCCTGCTGCCCTTTGCCATAGTGATGGGCATCTGTTTCCTCCTGATGGTACTGCTGCTGGTCGCGAAGTGGATCCAGGGCTATCGGCGCGAGCGGCGTTCTCGTCTGTCCACAAAACATCTCAAGAAACTGCCAATAAAGAAGTTCAAGAAGGGAGACCAGTACGACGTGTGTGCTATATGCTTGGATGAGTATGAAGATGGAGAGAAGATCCGTGTACTGCCTTGTGCCCACTGCTACCATATCAAGTGCATCGATCACTGGCTGACAAAGAGAAAACGCACATGTCCGATCTGCAAACGCAAACTGTTTCCAGGCGACCATGACACCGACACGGAGAGTGAAACAGAATCTGAGAGTGACAACGAGGCTCCGTCTGAAGTGACTCCACTGTTGACTGCACAAAATGCGAACCGGAATCCGAGACGGGGCCACAGTGATGCAAATGCTCATCCAGGCACTACACTCAATGCGTCTGATTCATCATCCGTAGACACGATGTCAGATTACGACAGTCTGATGACCCCGTCCACTAGCGTAGATGTTCATGGTTCAAGTAGTGGCAATGCTTGTGTTCGTGTAGTCAGAAACAATGTGAACGAAGAAAGTAGCAGCTACGACAGCGATAGTGAACAGGGGACAGTTGGAAATGTTCAGAACCCATCGATCCAAATTGTTGACGATCACTACGAGGTGGTGGCGGCTCCACTTCCTGCTGAGGTCACTGACAATGCTGGGAAAGCAACAGGCTCTAGGCGCTTTTGGGATTTGCGGAGGAATCAGGACAACCAAACAAATGACACGGAAGAAGTGTGAGTCGTTTGCCATCATTGACATTGAAATCTCAATGATCCCAGACAATGTCTGCAACTGTGGCTTTTGCATAATTTGTTCTCAAGGTGGAAAGTGCTGATCAGGTGACACTTGGATTAAAACATGCTCAGATGCGCTGGGGTGTTGTGTGGTGTGTGCTTCTTTTGTGTAGTAACACAAACTGCATTCTAGTTGTGCTTGAACTTTGAAGGGATCAGTATTATAAAATACTCAGTAATGCAGAGTTGTTAAAAAGTAACTCACAAACACTTGTGTAGTCCACATGACTTGGTGCAAAACCTTTGGGACACAAATTGAAACATTGTTATTAATATTATCCATCTAAGATGAGGTTATCAGAATGGCTGAAAGGACATGCCTTGACATTGTGCATTAACAATATAATTCAGTGTTGTCAGCTGTAAGACGTCATCTGGGCGAGTTCGACTTGCCGACTAACACTTACCAATGGTCGGTGAACAAAACCAGCATGTGATGTGTGCGGCGTGTGTACATGTCCATCCAACTAATTTAAGCAGAACAAGAATTGGTCAATGCTGGTTGTATCACACTGGCGGCAGCTAGACCGACCACTGGTTGATGTTAAGTCACTAAGCCGAACTCGGCCCAGGAAAGCTTAACTTTGCCACTATTTAGGTGACATTGACAGAATGGTGTGTAATGTAGCCATGTATGATAATGTGTATTGTGCCTAACCATCAGGATATAGCGGGTTGTATTTTTGTGATAATTAAAATGCATTGAATTTATGGTTGTGTTTGTAGTGTTTCAAATTTGACATAATGCATTTCCTAAACATTGCAACTGTACGTATTAAATGACAGAGGTAGTTGACACTGCAGTGCTGATGTCAAAGTACTTAGTACAAGCTCACTGAAACTTGCAAGAACTAAATGCTTCCTTATTCCATTCTGATATGTTCACGTATACTCCCAGTAAGGTATCATCAAGGTTGTTTGTAATTGAATGAAAGTGTATTCTATTTAACCCTGCACATCCATTTTTTTGTGAATCATGAATGATTCTGTTTACAGTATGATTAAGCACAAGTAATTATTGAACATTGTTATTATTATTTTTTTTTCCACTAAAGGCCAGTGTTTGCCTAGTTTCCTCATCCTGGTTCTGAGATATATGATTTATCTAAATTGAAGTTTTGTATTAAGCAAATTCTGCCAAAGCACTTGTAAAAAGTTTAGTATAAAGTGCTGATAAAATACCCATGTTTTCCTTTGAAATTACATCACAACAAATATTGGATGTACGAGTCATTCTTCGAAAGTTAGTAGTTTTCTGAGTAACAAGTACTTTGGCCCCAGCACCGACTGTTTATGTACATTTCTGAGTAACAAGTACTTTGGCCCCAGCACTGACTGTTTATGTACATTTGTGCCTTGTACAACTTGACTGATGTGTTGTACAGTGACTCCATGAGAGTTGTGTATTATCTGGACAACAGAGATAAGGTTTATCTCCATCGAGATAACTGTACATTGATTGTGAGGTCTTTGTTATTATTAATTATATTTTTATGTAAAATCAACACCAGAAGTTGGCTCACATGTCTGCTGCTGTGCATGTGGGAGTATTGGTTTGTTTCTATAATCTGACTAGCTCTGAAAATCAGTATGCATTGCTGTTGATATCTTTGTACAGTGTATTGTTGTTCTCTATGGAATTACAATGGTATACAGAACAAATGCATTGCTGAACAAAATGGAGGCGAGAGTACGCAGAGCATTGACTAATGTTTATATTGTGCAGATGCATGGACCTTAATGTATTGTGCAGATGCATGGACCTTAATGTATAGTATGACTATCATGTTGTATGTAATCTATATTATATATCATCTTTTTTAGCCTTAGTAATTACATGTTGTAGCTTTATACACTTCATTGTTTGCTAATATTATACCATGAAAATATAACTTATGGTCTCACAACTGCTCTATGTATAGACTAACTCATATGACAGTGTGATTCTTGTCTAACATCTCAGCTTTGTTTAACTGGTTGACATAAATGTTTGCTTAATAATTATGTTTTCAAACTATAAACCTGAATGAACATGTGTATTTCATCAACACAGTGAGTGCATACATGTGTATTTCATCAACACAGTGAGTGCATACATGTGTATTTCATCAACACAGTGAGTGCATACA
>SDWI01001088.1:0-15617 GCA_009193005.1 Lamellibrachia luymesi | reverse complement strand
AGCACAAGACAGAGAGAATGTTTGTGTTATTACAGCGCTACAGCACAAGACAGAGAGAATGTTTGTGTTATTACAGCGCTACAGCACAAGACAGAGAGAATGTTTGTGTTATTACAGCGCTCTAGCCCAAGACAGAGAGAATGTTTGTGTTATTACAGCGCTCTAGCAAAGACAGAGAGAATGTTTGTGTTATTACAGCGCTCTAGCACAAGACAGAGAGAATGTTTGTGTTATTACAGCGCTCTAGCAAAGACAGAGAGAATGCAAGTATGTGTGCTGCAACTGGAGATATCACTCACTAGCACCCATTACAGTTTTATTTGTTATTCACAAAAAAGTCAACAGTCGTGCAAACCGGGATGTCCTCGACAATATCAAGACACTTTTATTCGCATCAATCGCTGATGTCTCTGGTTATATCCGATATCCAGATATTGCAAATTACACACAAGAAACTTGGATTTCATATCTGAAACTTATAAACAGCAGCGCTATACATCTGGAGATGTCACTTGAAATGTTGCCAGCAATGAATACTAGGAATGTTTCTACAGTTGTTGCGGGTTGTATGTAACGGGGCGGTCAGTCATAGATTCCCTCCAGTATCATGTCTCTACGTTGCTGTAGGTCAGCGTATCTCTTCTGCAATTCCTTCTCTCGTTCCATCTGTCGGTTGACATCATCTGTGAGGGACTGAAACACACAGAAACATGACTGAATTTGATGGAAATATGACTGTATCTGAAGGAAACATGACTGAATATGATGGAAGTATGACTAAGAGTGAGCAAAATATGACTTAAATTGAGCAAAATATGATGGAAACTGGTAGACATGACTGAATCTGACTGAAATATAAAAATATGACTGAAACTGGTGGAAATATGACTAAATGAGACAAAACTATGTAGTAACATGACTGAAGTGGAAGAATAACAAAAACTGATGGGGATATGATGGAAAGTCAGCTGAATGGCTCAAGAATGTATGGCCTGATTTCATAAAACACTCCACATTCTATGACACTCTCAGACCCTAAATGTGTTGTTATTGGGCCCTTGTCTGCAATGCCTGGTAGACAGCCCTCAATACCTGGTAGACAGCCCTCAATGCCCAGACATACCTCTAGTCGCTTTGGGATTGCGCCGACTTCATGCTGCCTGAGATGATCAAAGGTCTTGTACTCAACGTACGTCTGCTCCACCTGCTCGTACATGTCTTGTACCTGCTTCACAAGACCCTGGGCCCGTGACTGGACCAGACGGAGTATAGTCATTACACACTATCAGACCGTTATCTTTACTGTAATACAGATAAAACAGCAAGCACAATATTTTTATACAGCCCTGGGCTCTTAACCGGGACAAAAAATACACAGTAATCACATAAAAAATATGCAATGCTGCTGAAGGCCTGACTCATTGTTGTGATGAAAACAGTCACAGTATCATATACAGCTTTTGGCGCAGCGTAATTACATATAACTGACAAATATTGGTAACAATTTTCAAAGATGTATTGTCATGACAACATGGAGGTTACTGACAGTTGAGTAGCCTCACCTGGTAGCCGCCAAGAAGAACCTTCAACTTCTTCTCAAGTTTCGCTGCACGTTTTGCCTCCTTCGTCATATGACTTCTGTTGTTCTGAAATAAATGACAGTAGATGTGACGATCCGGCAGAGAGACTGACCACAGAATTAGACCTGGGGGACATCTGCAGATATGGGGGGACATCTGCTGACCTGGTGGACATCCGCAGATCTGCCACATTTTAGATATTTCCCGGTATATACAATACAGATATTTGGGAGGTATATGGCCAAATCACGTCTTTAAATGGGCAAATCACGTCTTTATATAGCCAAATCACGTCTTTATATGGGAAAATCTTGATAAAGTACATATTTTCTTGTGTACATTATACATGTAGAAAATGTAATGACAAACTTATAGCAGTCAAATGACAAATACTTTTTGCTAGGCAGATTTCCGACAAAACCTAGCTGGTTTTTATTTGATGTATGTATATTCCGTAGCCTGACAGATGGCGACATGAGATCAGAATGGAAACGCAATAGACCGATTAACTAATAAAAAAATTTCTACGGATTTATACAGAATTTCAAGTAAAAGAAGTGGCCGGTTGCAGTGCATCTGTCAGTTTGGACACCCAGTGGACAGTCGCAGTACTGCACAGTGGACTCAAAGCAGTGGACACATAGATAACTGGACCCAACAGTGGACACATAGAAAAGTGAACACAGCAGTGGATTCATAGATAACTGGACACAGCAGTTGACACATAGATAACTGGACCCAACAGTGGACACATAGATAACTGGACACAGAAGTGGACACATAGATAACTGGACACAGCAGTGGACACATAGATAACTGGACCCAGCAGTGGATTCATAGATAAGTGAACACAGCAGTGGACACATAGATAACTGGACCCAGCAGTGGACACAGATAACTGTTGGACCCAGCAGTGGACACATAGGTAACTGTTGGACCCAGCAGTGGACACATAGGTAACTGGACACAGCAGTGGACACATAGGTAACTGGACACAGCAGTGGACACATAGGTAACTGTTGGACCCAGCAGTGGACACATAGATAACTGGACACAGCAGTGGACACATAGGTAACTGGACACAGCAGTGGACACATAGATAACTGTTGGACCCAGCAGTGGACACATAGGTAACTAGACCCAGCAGTGGACACATAGATAACTAGACACAGCAGTGGACACATAGATAACTGGATGCAGAGATAGCCGGTGTTCTACATAAATAGATGGATGACAGTGTTCGTGACACTAAGTTGTACAAATGTGACATCGGGATGCAGAATGGCAACACTGTTATGTGAAAAGGTGACAGTTGGTTACAAAAACATGTACAACGATGACACTGGAAAGACCAGTATTTTGACACAAGGACCAGGACCTCATTAAAACACTACACTTAGATTACATGTGAGATTATAACATTGAGACTAGCAAAGACGTACTTCGAGTCGTTTCTCGAGCGACTCGATGCGTTCCTTCTTGCTGGCGAGGTTGGCGCGGGTGTAGCGGGCCTGGGAGGGGAGGTAGAGCACCTGGGCATAACACTCCTCCCACACCTGGGTGTAGGACTCGAGGGAGAGCTCCCCGTGTCCCATTTTCTGGCGGACATAGTCCATCTCTGTCTCCAGCAGCACCTGGGCCTGCAATACAACACAACACAGAGACAGTTCCATGAGAACCTCAATCCTTGAAAACACGAGCTCAAAGGCGCATCAAAACCAAAACCAATCTAAAAGTCGGCACACAATGAGATTTTTTTTAAATCAAACCAAAACCACTCCCACCGTGTTATGCTTTAAAATATCTTGTCACTTACGTTTAACACAAAGGCACACTGAGGTCTAACACAAAGGCACACTGAGGTCTAACACAAAGGCACACTGAGGTCTAACACAAAGGCACACTGAGGTCTAACACAAAAGCACACTAATGTCTAACACAAAAGGCACACTGAGGTCTAATACAAAGGCACAGCATCATACTACTCCCAAGCAAAAAAGTCTTCAAATACTGTCAAATTTGTATTGTTTCCTGTTGACCTAGCACTAACAGGAAGTTAATTCCAAAGAGTTGGTGCAGGAACTGAGAAAGCCCTCATGGCATCCGGCCCATAACATACAATAAGAAAAACTTCTATAGTATAAAAAATGACGAAAGTGGTCTGGCTGTATATACTACGACATAATTAGTACAGGTCTATATACTACGACATAAGTAGTAGAGGTCTGTATACCATGACGTAAGTAGTATGGGTCCATATACTATGACATAAGTAGTACAGGTCCATATACTATGACTTAAGTAGTACAGGTCCATATACTATGACGTAAGTAGTACAGGTCCATATACTATGACGTAAGTAGTACAGGTCCTTATACTATGACGTAAGTAGTACAGGTCCATATACTATGACATAAGTAGTACTATTATTTTAACAGTATGCACTAGTAGCAGTATGCACTAGTAGCAGTATGCACTAGTAGCAGTATTCATGCGTTACAAATCTGAACATGAATGCGATGGGCGACCTGAGGTGGTGTTTTAACAGACAGGACCGTAGAAACAAAAGACTGATAAGACCAGTCAGTCTCCTCCTGTGTACCTTCTCCAAGAGGTCAGGGTCAGCAGTCTGCAGGGGGTGCTGCTCCAGGTACGCGAGGTGGGCAGCCTTGGTGACTGACGCTTTCTGAGACGGCTTCACACCCTTCTTGGTGCTCACCAGTCCCTGCTGGGCCAGGGTGGGGTTGTACACGGCATCGTGATGCAGCATCTTCATCATCTCCTTCTTGATCAGTTCCTCTGCCTGAAACAATAGTATTGTTATTACTACGGTACACATTCAGGCGCCACATATCCAGGACAGTCACTATAAAAACATACTAACTTACTTATACTCTCTGTACCCTAGTTAGTGTCTAACACAAAGGCACATAAAACACACATGCAATCATAATATATATTGTATATAGCTAAAAATATATATTAACATAAATAGAGTACAAGATTAATAAATAAGTTAGTATAAATAAATAAAATACACATTCCCAGAGTAACTATAAAATGGATTCAGTGAATGGAAAAACAACAAAAGAAAATACTTAGTAATGTTTATAGTGTCAATTACTTTTCTTTTCCATGTTTAAATTGAAATAAATGGCACTGTTGGTGCCAAAGATGACATAATCATTGAAATATTCTTACTACTGATTTTAAACAAATTTGTCTGCTTGCTTATTATACAGCACAGCTGAATATGTACATGCCAAAATTATAATAATTTGTCTTCACTCAAACATTCTGGGCCACTCAGCAAATTTTAAAACAAACATGGTTCTAACTGCTGCTGTAAAACACAAAAGACATTTCTGCTGGAGGAAAGGTCAGCAGACAATGGCTTTGAAAACACTGTTCATGTATTTAGTGGAGCACAACAATCAACTCGCATGTATATGTATGTTGGTTGCTATGGTTACCTTCTGTAACTGCGAGAGTTGGGGGTCGTTGGGGCCCATGGGTCGCAGTACGCCTGTGTTAATCTGAGGGGGTCGGGGCAGGGCACGCTGCACGGAGCGAGACTGACGCTTCAACTCCTCCGCCTCTGTCAGACACAATACTAGGTCAGTACATGTAAATAGCAACTAACCATATAAGGTCAATTATCTTTACATGTTTTCAACAAATGTTACATTAATTTTGCTAAATAAATATTGCAATGCTAAGGGAAAAAAAATCAGTTTTGAACACCTCAAAACGTTAATATATGACACTGCACAAAACATTAATATATGACACTCCACTAAACCAATGTATTCTCCTACGGTCCTTCACACCTACAGGAAACTCTAAGTTGCATCGACACGTGTACAATTTTGACAATTTTGTATTCACCAGGTGGCGCTTTAGCCACACAACACAAAACTGCACTCAAAGTGAGCACTGCAGTATAGGGACCATCGGGTGCTGCCACCTATTGTGGTATGCAGTCCAATTTGGTGGGCAACTATTCCTGGTGACACAAAGGGAAATAAAATAGAGTGATTTATCAGGTGTTCAATGACGCATGTGTTGGGCTCTTCCTTCGTATCAGTAACCCCTTACAACATAACATTGGTGACAAGATGACAAACCATAGTGGTGGCACTTCAAGTCAGTGGACACTTATACCCTGCCAAATACAGGTGAGGCATATACAACTGCAGAGGAGAAAATAACAGCGTATTTCACTCAACGAAAGAACACTTCGTATAACTGTCATATGTTCCATAGACAGTCAAACAGAAGGGGAAAGTGTGGCACAATTCATAACAAGACTGCGACAGCTAGTGAATCTGTGTGAATTTGGCAATCACATTGACGATTTTATAAGGGACCAAGAGATCGACAATTATCAGTTGAAACGACTCAGAACAAAGCTGCTAGCAGAGCGAGACCTGCTTGCAGATGGCCCAGGACGCAGACGGAGTGAACATGGTGAGTGGGTCAGGTTGGGAAGGCAGAAACAACCCAAGGTGAACGACAGACATGCCAGTCACAACTCAAGCTGGTGTACAAAATGTGGCCGACGGGGGCCACACAGCTGACGCCTGTCACTGCACACAGACTGCCAAGTGCTATACATGTGGCAAGTCACTTCAGTAAGATGNGTAACAAGACTGCGACAGCTAGTGAATCTGTGTGAATTTGGCAATCACATTGACGATTTTATAAGGGACCAAGAGATCGACAATTATCAGTTGAAATGACTCAGAACGAAGATGCTAGCAGAGCGAGACCGGCTAGCAGATGGCCCAGGACGCAGACGGAGTGAACATGGTGAGTGGGTCAGGTTGGGAAGGCAGAAACAACCCAAGGTGAACGACAGACATGCCAGTCACAACTCAAGCTGGTGTACAAAATGTGGCCGACGGGGGCCACACAGCTGACGCCTGTCACTGCACACAGACTGCCAAGTGCTATACATGTGGCAAGTCACTTCAGTAAGATGTGCAACTGTCACAAGAAACAGACACCATCAAGACACTGCCCGAAACACACCATGAAATATGTTAGGGATGAATCTAGTGACAGTGGCTCTGACAATGACTGTCAGAATGAATACACGTTCTCAATGGCACATGGTGAAACAGTGACGGTAGTAAATGGCAACGTCCCAGTAACCATGCTGATAGACGTGCAACATTATTAACACCGAATACAAGGAGAAGCTCATAGAGCAGGTGTCAAACTGCTTTCAATAAATTGGCAATGTCCCGGTAACCATGCTGATAGACTCGGGGTCAACGTGAAACATTGTTAACACCAAATACAAGGAGAAGCTCATAGAGCAGGTGTTAAACTGCTTTCATGCAACCGCAAGATCCATCCATACAGTTCGCCACCAATTCACGTACATCAGCTGACCCAGTCCAACATCACTCTGGAAGATGGCAAAGAGATTGAGGCTGAGGGCACAGCCACTCCACTGTTGGGCAAGGCGACTGTAGAGTCTTTAGACCTCCTGAAAGTAGGAGTGTGACCGGATCTGACGCATATGGTGATGAAGTGGTCAGGCAATTTCCTAAACTGTGGAGAGATATTGGCTGTCTGAAGGACATGCAAGTGAACTTGCACATCAATAACTCCGTCCCTCCAGTAGCTCAGAAGCATCGACGGGAGAAGGTCACGAAGGAGATCACGAAACTGGAAGCAGTGGACATAATCGAGAAAGTATTCGGCCCAACAGAGTGGGTATTGAGAATTGTGAAGCCACCCAAGCCAGAGAAACCGGACGAGATCAGGCTCTGCATCAACATGAGGGAGGCGAACAAGGCCATTCTGTGAACAAAATCCACTTTAGTGTTGACCAGTGTTCTCACAACAAAGCACTGGATGATGTATTGCACAACCTTCAGGTGGCTGGGCTGACAGACAACTTGGAGAAATGTGAATTCCGCAGGAAGAAGATCAAGTTCTTTGGGCAGATCTTCCCGGGTGAGGGTGTCTCACCTGACCCAAAGAAGGTAGCCGACCTTCACAGGGCTGCAGAACCAAAGAACGTGTCCGAAGTTCATTCATTCTTAGGCATGGCGCAGTACAGTACCAGGCACATCAAGGACTTTGTGACCGTTGCCGTGCCCTTTCAAACGCTCACGAAACAGGACAATGACTTGCAATGGGGAAAGAAGGAACTCAAGGCCGAAACAGGACAATGACTTGCAATGGGGAAAGAAGGAACTGAAGGCTTTCAATGCAATGGGGAAAGAAGGAACTGAAGGCTTTCAATGCAATGGGGAAAGAAGGAACTCCAGGCTTTCAATGCAATGGGGAAAGAAGGAACTCCAGGCTTTCAATGCAATGGGGAAAGAAGGAACTGAAGGCTTTCAATGCAATGAGAGCAGGACTTGCAGAGTGAGCAACAACCTCTTCCTTCGATGCGAAGAAGGCGAATGAGATTGTGGTTGATGCCAGTCCAGTCGGGCTAGCAGCACTCCTCGTCCAGGAGAAGACGGTCGTAGTGTACAGGAGCCGAGCATGGTCTGACATGGAGACATGCTACAGTCAGACAAAGCGTGAAGCTCTGCTGGTAGTCTGGGCCTGTGAACACTTTGACAAGTTCATCAACGGAGCGCCTCAGTTCAGCCATCAGCGACCACGAGCCACTGGAGACCGTTGGGAAGAAGCCGAGACCACCACTTCAGATCAAGCATTGGGAACTTTGTCTCCAACCAACCATACAAGATGTTCATGACAACCAAAGCTTCGTAGCAAGGTGTGGTTCCCAGAGGTAGACAGTTCAGGAAGCAGTGAAGTGCTGCACTCCTTGCCAGGTGAATACTATTTGTCAAGAGACAGAACTACTATCCATGTTGCCATTACCCGATGGACCATGGTCAGAAATCAGCATCGATTTCTGTGGGCCACTACCCACAGGAGAGTATCTGTGGGCCGCTACCCACAGAAGAGTATCTGTGGGCCGTTACCCACAGGAGAGTATCTGTGGGCCATTACCCACAGGAGAGTATCTGTGGGGCGTTACCCACAGGATCAATGGGCTAGCATGGCACACTGAGATGCAATGGATGATGTGAGCCTATCGCAGTATGCCACATGTGACGTCAGCCTTCACACTGTTTCACAGACTGCCATATGAAGTAGCAGAAGACCATCCAATGATCAACAACAAGGATACTGAGTATGAGACAGAGATGGCAGTACCCCCAGAGCACCTGGGCGAGACCACAAAAGGGTGACACTGCCCATAGTGGCCAAAGGACCAAGAAAAATTGGACATCCCAGAAAACCTACACAGTGTCTGCTGGAACAAGTGTGAGGCAACACATGTGACTATGGCACTGTATTTTGTGTTTCAAGTTTGAACAGTCTGGGACTCTCATAAGTTCCTACTCCATAAACATTTCTTGTTTTGGGGGAGGGAAGCAATATAATGACTGTAAGGTGCTGTCACCTATTTTAGCATTAGTGACACTAAGGGAAATAAAGTAGATATTTATCGGCTGTTCAACAACACATGTGCCTGGCTGTTTCTTCCTATCAATAACCCCTTACAACACAAGCACCCTGGCGAACTGTGATCAAAGTGAGCACCCTTGTGTACTGTGATCAAAGTGAGCACCCTTGTGAACTGTGATCAAAGTGAGCACCCTTGTGTACTGTGATCAAAGTGCGCACCCTTGTGAACTGTGATCAAAGTGAGCACCCTTGTGAACTGTGATCAAAGTGATCACCCTTGTGAACTGTGATAAAAGTGGGCACCCTTGTGTACTGTGATCAAAGTGCGCACCCTTGTGAACTGTGATCAAAGTGAGCACCCTTGTGTACTGTGATCAAAGTGCGCACCCTTGTGTACTGTGATCAAAGTGAGCACCCTTGTGAACTGTGATCAAAGTGAGCACCCTTGTGAACTGTGATCAAAGTGAGCACTCTTGTGAACTGTGATCAAAGTGAGCACTCTTGTGAACTGTGATCAAAGTGAGCACCCTTGTGAACTGTGATCAAAGTGCACCCTTATAAACTGACTGTGAGAGTAGTATCGAACATCAATATTCTGAGATGGCCCCTCACTTAAGCAGGACAATCTGATACAACCAAATGTATATCTAACCAGGACGATCAACACAAAAAAGATATGTAAACGAACCATGAAATGAGTGTCCAACCAACCTTCTGCAGCAAGTAGAGCGGCGGCCTGACTGTCTAGGTCCGCCTGGTCCTCAATGAGGTCTCCATTGTGAGGCTGGTCCTGGGTCTGCTGCTCATCCTCCGGAATTACGATCTCGTAGTCGTTCTTGGGCTGGGGCAGACCCGCCAACGCTTCCTGCAGCTGCTGCTGCTGCTCCTTCTGTGGACGACAAACACACTTCATGACACTGCACCATTGACAGTAACACTCGTGTCCCCAGGCAAGGTCGTTGGAAGAACTGACTGAGCCACTTCATGGATGCTTCTGTCGTCACTCGTGTGGTTGAGAGATGGAGTCCACAGGTTACACATTTACCCTCTGTAAACTAACCCTAGTATAGACACCAGGTAGAGGGGACGGGTTTTAGTACTTAACCTAGCATAGACACCAGGTAGAGGGGATGGGTTTTAGTACTTACCCTAGCATAGACACCAGGTAGAGGGGATGGGTTTAGTACTTACCCTAACATAGACACCAGTTAGAGGGGATGGGTTTTAGTACTAACCGTAGCATAGACACCAGGTAGAGGGGATGGGTTTTAGTACTTACTCTAGCATAGACACCAGGTAGAGGGGATGGGTTTAGTACTTACCCTAGCATAGACACCAAGTAGAGGGGATGGGTTTAGTACTTACCCTAGCATAGACACCAGGTAGAAGAGATGGGTAAAGGTGGGTTTTAGCGTCTCTTTCAAAATAATTAGGTTCAACTGCCTAAGCTGGACTTGTATCGTGGTCCTCTTGATCCAAAGTCCGGTGCTCTAACCCCTGAGCTTGTACCCCCCACATTGACACTACTCAATGTAGCTGTATGCAGGGAGTATGTGGGGTTGTTCAACAGGGATGGGGCAATACTCAGAGCTTGGCATACTGCACCACTACATACTAAATTTGTAATACTTCAAAGTATTTGCAATACTTTCAAAAGTAGTGTAGTAAAATTGTGTTTGATTTATTTTTACAATAAAAAACTATGCATTGGTTCCCCTAAGAATCCATAACACTATAAAAGTAATCATCCTGTCCCAGCAATTAAATATTTCTGTAACACCTACCATAAAAAATATTACAATATGTATTATATTATAGGGCTGAATAGTTTTTTTACAAAAATGCATGATAACACTAATTATCTTACCTGCTGCACTTTTGTATAATCCCCATCTTCGTACTCATCACCAGCATTGATGCTGAGATTATCCCTCATGGGAGTAAGCAGTGGTGTTTGACCTGGTCCCTTACCAGGGCGAGGGGTCATCCCAGATGGCCCTAAACATTCAGCAGTTTATTGCACATAGAAAAATAATAGAAAATGTAACGTAGGCAGATTCAGATTAAATCTCGGGAAGTTAAAGTTCTAATTAAATGCAATAAATGCAATGCAATAATGCAATAAATGATTTATAAATTATAATGTCTCGTTTTTATGTTATTTGCTTAGAATAATGCCAAGACCTGATGATAGGGCCAGGGAAGGTCTTGAAAAAGTTATGCACCAATAATGAAAAAACAGTAAGTTTCGTCTGGATGCTGAACTGTTTTGAAAGCATGAACCTTGAGGAATGTGCAATTCATCTACATTACAGCCCATAATGCACTACCAATAAAACTACCAATAAAACTATATGAACGGTTCACTTTTAGACATGTCAGCATGACACATCCACAGCGATGTCAGTCTGCTGACGAAGGCCAAGTAAGTTGGCTGAAATATTAGGAAAGACTATAACATCTCTTGAGAGGTAATAACTTGTCAAACTACAAGAAACAGGAACACCTGATTAAAGTAGTTTTGTATAGTCTTTTGTACACCAATAAGATACTGAACGACCTGAACTGAACATCTAAAATACTTTTGTACACCAATAAGATACTGAACGACCTGAACTGAACATCTAAAATACTTTTGTACACAAATAAGATACTGAATGACCTGAACTGAATATCTAAAAATACTTTTGTACACCAATAAGATACTGAATGACCTGAACTGAACATCTAAAAATACTTTTGTACACCAACAAGATACTGAATGACCTGTACTGAACATTAAAAAATACTTGTGTACACCAATATGATACTGAATGACCTGAACTGAACATCTAAAAATACTTTTGTACACCAATAAGATAATGAATGACCTGAACTGAATATCTAAAAATACTTGTGTACACCAATATGATACTGAATGACCTGAACATCTAAAAATCACTGAATTAAAAGTCACCTAAGGTGAATGACCAGTAAAAAATGGTTTGACCATTCAAAAGTGAAAAAATAAATTACATGTACATTCAAATGACCACATTTCTTTTAATATGGTGTACAACAAAGTTATCAAAAATGTTTCCTAATAGGAAAGTAAAAGTTAGTGATATGTGACACCAACTTGAACGTTGCATAAAGCACTTATACCAATGTAATAAGTGTGTAATAAATGTGTAATAAGTGTGTTACACACTGACCATGCCCAGGGGTTCTGTAGGGGGTCCCTAGCACTGTGTTTGGTGTCTGGGCTGACTGGTGGTGGGGAGTCACCCCGCTGAAGTCAGACTCATGCAGAGGCGTGTTCAAGCCACCCTTCAGTGGGGTGTCTACATTCGTAAGCGCCATTATGTTTTGTGCTTCCTGAAAATAGAATTTCCATTGTCTTCACAAAGAACCTCTGTCCTCTTGATCATGATATTTGAGGTAACTGCATCTACTAAATGTTTTCTACACCAAAATCACATAAATTGAAGTGTGGTTTTGTGCTGCCATCTAGTTAATAGTGATGGAGTTAAGAGTTTTGCAACAAAACACGATGAAACAACAGTTTCTCTATGTACTGCTTAACAGATAGCATCTAGAAACATGGTCTTTTTTTTCATTTATTTTATATTTAACCCCCCGGTGTCCTCACAGTACAAAAGGGCGTGTGAGACGTCAGATATTGTCAGTGTATTCTCATGTGACAAGGAGACTAAGACTGGGGCAGTGGCTGATGTGGTGAGTGACTATGAGTGGATAAGTGAACAAATGAGTGATTGATAAACTAAGTGATGGCTGACCCACCATAAGAATATTGTCCTGAGTGGCGGGAGTGCGCGGTGTGCGCATATTCCCCAGGTTCGGTGTCACTGAGTAGTCACTGAGGAGTGCGCGTGAAGCACCATCTAGTGGGCCACTCTCCTCTGCCTGTTGACGAGCGTATTCGCTCGCCTGACCCACTTTGACGACCTCTTCCAACTCGGCATCCGAGATCTGGGGCGCTGGCAACACCAGTTTGCTGCGCTTCTTGATCGGCTCCGCAAACCTGCACAGAGAAGAGGGACTTCTTTTGTTGAGGGGAGTGTTGGTGGATGATGTCTATCTTAGGCAATTGTTATTGGATTATTGGAATGTTTTATGTTTACAAAACACAAGCTCCTTAGTGAAAGTAAATCTCTGATCTGTCACAACTTTCAGCCCCATCATAATGTCTTTATCAGCAAATGTTATGCATTCATGCCACCAGAACAGTATTTCGCAAAATGCAGTTCTACAATTTGTACAAGTTACAAGAAGCCAGACTTACTTGTTCTGACTAGCGATGGCCCCAGGGAGATCATTCTCCTTTCGCTTCTTCAGGCGATCTTTGTCTTTCTTTCTTTCTCTCTGAAAACATGTCGACACACTTTAATAATTCACCAATAAGTAAAGCCATAAGCAAAGTTGACACTAAATAGATTTAATTCTAAAATGTTTAGGTGATGAGTGTTTGCTTTATGCTTGATGAGGCTCTGTCTGATCTGTGATTCATCTATTAAAGATGGACCACAGAGGACAACCTTTCAAGTTTCAACTGTTCACATCAAAGAATAAATAAAAATAACAAGACATTATATCACACCATCTGCCTTGCTCTTTATAATAATACAACTTTCATAGAGAATAAATCTTCAGGAAACTGAGCTCAGAGGTGCAACAAACTAGAATCATTAAACGTCATATAAACATGCACAGCAACATCAGTTTAGACTGAAATAAGACAAGTAGAGTTGCCTCACTGCCTCCTTGAGCTAAGACTGAAGTAAACAAGTAGAGTTGTCTCACCATCTCCTAAAGTTAAGACTGAAGTAAGCAAGTAGAGTTGTCTCACCACCTCCTTGAGCTAAGACTGAAGTAAACAAGTAGAGTTGTCTCACTGCTTCCTTGAGCTAAGACTGAAGTAAACAAGTAGAGTTGTCTCACCACCTCCTTGAGCTAAGACTGAAGTAAACAAGTAGAGTTGTCTCACTGTTTCCTTGAGCTAAGACTGAAGTAAACAAGTAGAGTTGTCTCACCGCCTCCTTGAGCTAAGACTGAATTAAACAAGTAGAGTTGTCTCACCGCCTCCTTGAGCTAAGACTGAAGTAAACAAGTAGAGTTGTCTCACCGCCTCCTTGAGCTAAGACTGAAGTAAAAAGTAGAGTTGTCTCACCGCCTCCTTGAGCTAAGACTGAAGTAAACAAGTAGAGTTGTCTCACCGCCTCCTTGAGCTAAGACTGAAGTAAACAAGTAGAGTTGTCTCACCGCCTCCTTGTCCCCCCGCCTCTCCCCTTCCAGTTGTTGCTGTCTCAGTCTCTTGAAGTCCGGATCCAGCGGGTCGTATGTCTCATTGGTTGTGTCGTAGAACCCTAAACAACCAGTCAACAGTGGACCTCACATACAGCCTGGTAGTCTTGTGTTGTAGGGCATGTTAATTATATAAACAAATCAACAAGACGGATCATGAATCAAGTGACAGGTATTCAGACTGAATACCTAAAGAAATTGCAATATGAGAGAACATAGAGAACAATACGTGATCCTTCTTGTGTAGTCATGTGCAATATGAGAGAACATAGAGAACAATACGTGATCCTTCTTGTGTAGTCATGTGCAGTAAGATCAATTGCAATATGAGAGAACATAGAGAACAATACGTGATCCTTCTTGTGTAGTCATGTGCAGTAAGATCAATTGTGACACTGACCATCTAAGAATGGTAACGTTGTGGTAATCAAACTCACAGACAACATAATATTGTAGAACTGTCATTAGTTTAGAGATTACAAATGTTGTGACGTTTCCCGCTAATTTTCAACTTAATGATTTATATTTACTTACTGTAGATTTATAGCATGTCATTTTATCATAATGTTATTTTATCATAATGTTATTTTATCATAATGTTATTTTATCATAGTGCAGCCACAGGCAGATGACATGTGTATTGGTTGTTTTCTCTTTGTAATCAGAGCAGTGAACAATAAAATGTACAATATAAAAAAATATGCATAAACAGTGCGAGTCACCCCACCTGACGCTGGTTTCTTCTCAAATGGAATTTCTTCATTGTAGTCAACACCACGTTTCTTCCGTCGTTTCTGTCTCACCCTACAAAGTCACAATACAGCCATGTACTTACAAAGTCACAATACAGCCCTGTACTTACAAAGTCACAATACAGCCATGTACTTACAAAGTCACAATACAGCCCTGTACTTACAAAGCCACAATACAGCCCGTACTTACAATGACTAGTCGAAAATTTATACATATATATGTTTATATATATATATTATATTTATATATATAAATATATATTTATTATCTTAATACGAAGTGGGCAAAGAGCCTTTCCCGAAATCCAGCACATGTTGGTGGAGTACCACCATGGGGAGCCACCTGTCCTTCTTGTGCAGCCAGTTTCAGGTTGCTGCATGAACGCAACTTACGTAACTTGTTCCAGTTACTATTTAACATAACGTAATAAACCCTACCAAGAAACACTGGCAACACATTTGTTTCCTCCAATTTTGCATCATTTCATGAGAATCACTGTTAAACTAGCCATTTTTATGAAATTTCAACACA
>SDWI01001087.1:167745-181888 GCA_009193005.1 Lamellibrachia luymesi | reverse complement strand
GAAGAGGTAGACAGAAGAAGAGGTGGGAAGACAACATCAAAGAGTTGACAGGAATGGAGTTCGCTGACTCCCAGAGGGCTGTCGAGAACAGGGAAACGTGGAGAGAGCTGGTTAGAAAGTCATCAATGGTGCCCCAACGATCCTTACGGGTTATGGGAAAGTGAAGTGAAGTGATAACCGAGACAAATGATCTGCTACAATAGTGTAACATATACACATCAATGCACGTGTCTATGAACAGCTTCCATGTCGTGATACCTGCTTTTGCCTCTTGGTTGAGACACATATGGTGATACTGCTTCTGTAGCACCCGCGTTAAGTATATCTGCCTACGTAGGAATGGACGGCCGGGTACGAGCAAGGATTGGAGACTATGACCACTACGTCATTACAAAAGTTAAATATATTTTCTAAATTAAGAATGTTAATGAAGAAACTGTAAGGAATAAATGTTAATTTATGTTAATAAATGTTAATTTAACCCACAATCATGAAATCCTTAACCTTAGTAATTAACCAAATCATAAATACAGGTTAATTTCCCGATAATCATACAATTGCAAAAAGTAATTCCAATTTACAAGAACGATGAACCAATATTATTAACAAATCATATGCCTATTTATCTCCTTCCAACTATTTATAAAGTCCTAGAGAAAATCATCAGTTGTCTGCTAATTTTTTTTTTAATCAGTGTATGTATTTAGAACCAATCTTTCTCTGAATATGCATCACACAAGCTAGTAGACATAATAATTACTCAAATGGATGAAATTACCCATTAGTTTTTTCTTGACCTTTCCAAGGCATTTTATACTATTGACCATTCAATATTACTAAACAAATTAAGATATTATGGCTTGCATAATAAAACTCTTAATTTTTTTAAAAGCTATTTAAACAACCGTAAACAGTACACCGAATTTGATGATACTACATCTGAAACTTTACTTATAAAAAAACTAAATATCTTAAATACAACTTGCCACATTTTATAAATAAATTCCTGATTTAGTTATATACATGCTAGTGACTCATAGTTTAAGAGACTTCTAAATTTATGCCACACACTACATGCTACATATTATAATGTCACATGCACTATACTATATTTATATATATGCCAACTAAATAATAAAAAATTACGAATGAGTGTAACACATTTTATGCAAATGGAATGTGTATACTTACACACATGCTTACACAAGTGCAGGCGAACACAAAACACATCAACACAACACATCATCTCACATTTAAATTGATTACACGTAAGAGACAGGCAACAAAAACTGACGTTTTGACATATTAATGTGTGTTTTGAGTGATATAAAATGTAGGAATATACGTATAAGGAATATATGTTATTTTTTATTCGGGTGGCTCCCACGATAGAGACCAGTTTTGGCCTTAGTAGGAGTCTCCAGGCCCACAGCAATTGTATTTTTTGCATAATGTATTATTTTGTTGATTATTTATTAATTATTATTGTATATTGTACATTTCAATATTCGTACATATCAAGTATATTTGTATAATTTATATTGCCTCTCAATGTAATTTATCTTTGTTTTTTTAGCTGTTGAGACAAATAACATTATCCTTATCCTTCATCAGGAGTTCTGGGACGGCTATTTCTTTCCCTGCACGCATGTTGTCTTGGCAAGCAGGCCGTCCCATACGTGACTCAATATATATCCCCCTCGACTCAATTCATGAATGGAGTTGCCTTTCGGATACATACGAGTAAGTAATTTAAATAGTTGTGGCTGAAGAAAATGTGTATTCATAGACAGCATTAATATAACAATTAAGTAACTTTCCTCATATATTATCATATACATCTTTGATATGTTATTCCACGTGTGTTTGGGGCTTTCTTACCGAAACACCGTTTATATTGGAATGCTGTCTAGGTTAGGTGACTTTTTGGCCTAGATTGACTGGAATAAAATGGAACTGTGTACAATTGTGATGAATATTAAACACGTTGCACGATGTTAAAGGTGATATGTGTGTTTCAGCACAACTTTGAAAATATGCAATTTTTACATCAGCCATTCCGAAAAAGTTGTGAATGCAGATGTTTTCCTAACTGTCTATTTCATCTGCATATACTTTTGGGCAAACTAAGCAATTAATCAATCAAGCAAGCAAGCAATCAATAAATCCTTTATTCCAACACACAGATACAATACAATAAATGAAAATAAACGTTACTAACAAAATGTGCATCACATATGAATTGGTGAAGAATACACAAGGGTGAGTTGGAAATGGGGTGAACAGAAGTGCAATACTTATCTATGGTTCACCCCATGGCGTGTTAAGCCGTTAACTCAATTGATACGTAATTATATATTTGCATTACTTACAACATGTAACAATTGAAAATCGTTGCTAAATAAATTGTGACTAATGCGTTGCAATAATATCTAACTTGTAGCACTTTTTAAATGTTTGTATGGTTCTATAAGTGGTAATGGTTTCATTAAGGGAGTTCCATAATCTCGCTCCATATATGGAGATGCACATTGATGTTGCATTAGCACGAAAGCGAGTTATGCAGAATGAATCGTTCTGTCTAGTACCATATAGAGCATATACGGTTTTTGTTTTTTTTGCAAATTACTTGGTAATTCATTATGAAAAGCATAATAATAGCTGTCTTGAGCTTAACTAAATCTACACATTTTAGAACGCCTAATTGTTGAAAAAGAGTGCTCGTATGTTCCAAACGTTTTACTCCACAAACTAACCGAATTACTCGTTTCTGTAATATAGTAATGCCATGAATGTTTATGGTGTAGGTGTTTCCTACAATCCACAGCAAAAACATAAATGTGGTAAAAACANTCGCCTTATAAATGACTGCTGCAACTTTCGACAGTTTTAATCTGACCTTATTTATTTGATATATCCAGTTTAGAGATTCATCAATATATACTCCTAGGAATGTTGTTACATGTACTCTGGTTATTTGTTGATGATTAATGAACAGATTAATTTCAATATGAGGTGGACGGCTCCGGAATATCATGTAAGCAAACTATTTAGGCAATTTGGCAAGTACCCCATTTTTCATGCTTTGTAGTTCTTTTAAATTATTACCATCGCAAAATATATTTGTGTCATCCGCAAAGAGTATAAATTTAGCAAGTTTTTATACGCTACAACTCTCATTAATATAGAGTACAAATAGCTTTGGACATAAAATGGATCCCTGAAGTACCCCACGTGCTACATTTAACAGCTCCGAGGCGCACCCATTTATTTAAAAGAATTGCTTCCTGTTGGTGAGGTAACTTTTTATCCAGTCATTTCCAACTCCACGCACGCCGTAGAAATTAAACTTATTGATAAGTAGTTCGTGGTCCACTGTATCGAAGGCCTTTTTAAGATAAATGAATACGCCAATAGCGTGTTTCTTATTGTTTGTTGAAATTTCCTCTGTTAATTACATTACGGCATGTGCTGTGGATATAGCTTTACGGAAACCGTACTGACTGGAATTTAGTATGTCCTTAGCGTTGATAAAATTGTATAACCAATTAAGGAACAGTTTCTCCAAAATGTTTGAAAATTGTGGCAAAATATGCTAATATCTTCAAAATCTGTAGATGTTTTTTAAATAATCATAAATAGAAAAATTTCCAACAGAAATTGTAATGTTTGTTTGCAAAATTTTTACTAATATTCGTGAAGAACTTATTGAATTAATTTGCCATATCTGTATTGGTGGAAATGTCTTTATCTCCACATTTTATATAGATAGGATACTTGATCGATGGACGTTGTTTACGAATTACAGTGTTCAATATTGCCCATGTTTCTTTAATGTCTCCTCTCTTTTCTGCTAGCAGTTTACTGTAATACGCCATGTCGGTGGATCTTAATATAGAAATTAGTTTGTTTTTGTACGTTTTGTATCGAGATTCAGATATTTCGGTTCTATCCCGAAAAAATAATATGTAAAGAAGATTCTTCCTACGATATGCGTTTCATAAGCCAACCAAGCTTTTGTGTACAAGTGTCCTCAATCTTTACTTCCTTATCTGGGCAATAAAGGTTGTACAATGTATTGAATGTATTGATACAATTAGCATACGCGATGTTAACATGATCCGAACGCAACACGCTTTCCCATTGTTAATGCTTCAAACTTTTCATAAACATAAGTACATTGTCCTCTTTCAGGCATTTTACATGTCTTAACGTCTTAGAATAATTATACATAATATAAATATTGGTAAGTGGTCACTGATGTCAGTAATTAGTAATCCGCTATCAGCAGAGTAATTGTTTTGGTTGGTAAATATATTAACTATTAGGGTGCACGAGTTGATGGTAATTCGGATCGGTCTTACTATTAAAGGATATAATCCTTGACCATACATACATACATTGCAGATACCGCTTTGTTCCGGTGTGTGTTTCCTGTTTAAGTAAATCAAAATTAAAGTCACCAGAAACAAATTTAATTTTAACATTTTGCACCATCAGCAAGTTTTGGCGCTCTTTTAGTGTGACTTTCTGATGGGCTAAAATTGGGTGAGAAGTTCCCATATTTTGCTAACTTAGCCCAATTATAGCCGAGCTTCCACCTTCATTATGTAAGGCTCAATTCCTAAGAAAAACCGTAGCCGGATGAACCGTTTTGCAATGTTTGATTGGAATGTTTTAACAATATCCAAAGAATGGTTGTGCTAAATGTTTCAAACAGTTTACATGATATCGAACACCCCACGGGTAACGAACGATCGTAATAGAACTGACCATACATCTTCATACCCAATAGTTCATAATCGGTTGGGTGAACAGGTTGTGAATGTCTTATCGATATAAGATTTCGCCGTGACCCCACGGACTGAATTAACTGAATAGCATCATCCAAACTTTGATAGTGAACGGTCACCTCTTCCGCTAAAACTTCATCGTTACTGGATGTGCCCTCGGGAAAGTGGTGGATGACACTATGCTTCCCAACTTCCCTTTTGGGTTTCAGGCTTAGTGGTGAGACGAAATAAATGGCCCCTTAATTCGGCCAGCTTTAATTTCACGTGTATTTTCACATTTTATCACATGATACAACAACCGGCATTACGAGATCCGGCAGTTCCATTTGCTCAGCAACAAAGCACCCGATTCAACTAGCATGGTCTACACACCCACCATATTAAAAAAAATTAAATATGATGGCACAATGCTGTCCCTCAGCAGGGCAATAGTTGCACCCGGTACAACTCTCATGGTCTATTAGCCAACCGTTTTTTACATGAAATGCATGTGAACTGATGCTGTCGCTCAGCAATACATGCACTCAGTACAACGGGCATGTCATTAAGTACATTACATCATGATGTCGCTCAGCCGGACAACAACTGACTGGTACAACTGTCATGGCATTTTGCCTTTAACGACATAAGCAACATACACTATTTGTTATGATCACGTCGTGCTGCTGCTGCTCAGCTATGCAATAACTGCGTTGTGCAACTGACATTGATAATATATTCAAATATATGTGGCTTAAAATTGTGATGCAATGTCATAATTATGTTCAAATCTTTGTTGAGACAGGCAATGACTGTCATGTATGACTAGCAAAGCAGATTAGTTGCATGTGAAACTTGTTCATACTAGTTTCACATAGTACTCACCAATAAGTATGCCATCCAGTCCCGTGCGGATGTTGATACACTTGCACAGAATACCCTGTGCACACCTATAAACCACCCGAGCACCGTTTGACAGCCTGCAGCGAGGCGCCGCGCAAACAGTAAACACTATTCTTGCGCTTTCCTTTGTCGTTCAAATGCACGTCGTCCAGGGACAGCGAAGCGGCTCTGGCATCTTTCAAGCCTTTGTGCCTTCAGTGCGGTGTTGACATGATCAGTGCTTTTTTCAGTTCAGTTCATGCGGGCAGTGCGACGTTTCAAACAGGCAACTGGTTTACCTGAAGTTTGTCACCAATTGTGCTTTATATCGCCCGTAGATCACCGTTGAATATGTCAATGAAATAGGCTGTTGAAATTGCTGCGGTATAATTATTTTCAAATCATGAAGCGAACTTTAAGGACTATTGAAAAAAAAACCTTAAACTTCCCGTGCTACTAAACATTTAAGTGTCAGTCCGCACCCTTCTCACTGATTACTTTCCATGCTGCTAGTTGTTGGGAAACTTTCTCACGCCTAAGAACCCACAAGGGGTTGTAGTAAACCATTTGAGACTTGATGCGAAAACATCATGGAGCGTGGATAATCGAGGTTATCTTGCCAACATCTTACTATATACTTCCTTACACTTTGTAAACAAGACATTAATTAAATGTTCACAGTTTACACATTCATAATATTTACATTTCATAGCACATTTGATTGCTTGTTTAATGAAAATGTGCACTTTCAATGTGGTTTGTCCACGGGTGCCACACACTAAAAATCATCACCTTCAAGAATAAATGGCCTCTTTGTCCCGTGTTCGCGCTGTCAGTTATGTTCTGGGGAATGTCAAGCCGCCTTTCTGCAACGCCACCCATCGTGGAAGCGAGACGGCGACAACGCCGAGTAACACTCTCATACACTGCCACAGCAACATGTCGTCATTATTTCGTCAGCCAGTTATGCTAGGCTACATTGCTAAAGTTTTGTATCGAGTCGTGTGCTTAGTTGACTTAAAACTGATCAGTCGTGCAATGTACGCTGGTCCTCAACTCAACAAAACTGATCAACTCAACAAATCTCGATTCGAGTGTTGATTTCACCGTCGCAACAGTTGTTGAACCAATTCGAACATTTTATCGCGACAACTAATGTTGTGTAATGTGAGCCCGTCTATTACAATACGTCTCGCAGAATCGGTTAATGTACGCTGGTCAGCAGTTCGACCAATACTTTCTGCAGTTCCTGTTCGTAGAAGGTTCCGTCCAGCACCTCACCGAGATCGTCGCCCAACCGGTACACGGGTGGATCGGAGGCGTGAACTTCGCGTATCGTGAAGAGCTCCTCGCTCCAATTTGCCATGTACCCTTTCTCGAACCGCCGCTTCGCTTTGCTGATGCGCACGCGATCATCCACCTTGAACTTTGGTACAGGGCCACTTTGGCGAAGGGGCCATGTCTATGCTTCGATGTTAGGTGTCGTTGTACGACTGCACAAAATCATGTAGCGCGTCGATGTACCGCACCGTCTGATATTTCGTAAAGTATCGCCACATACGCGTCTTCAGCGTTCTGTTGAACCTTTCGACGATACTCGCCTAGGTCTCCTCGTTATGAGTGGAGAAATGATGGACACCGTGCTCCTTCAACACACGTCTCACGGATCTGTTGAGGAACTCCAAACCTTTGTCTGTTTGCAAGATTGTAGGCGCGATGTTGACCAACAATCCGTTCAATGCCGTCACCAGAGACGACGCCGACTTGTTTTTCAGAGGAACGCACCAGGCCCGTTTTGAAAAGACGTCGATCACCGTCAACAGAAACACATATCCGTCGTTGTGTTTTTTCAGTTTTGACAAGTCGACGAGATCGGCCTGCCACTGGTGGTTGCGTCCACCCACGATGACACGTCGCCTCTTGAATCGAATTCTCACCGGTTTGTGTAAGGTGTACGCGTCTTGTTCCGATAACCATTGCTTGACGACTTTCACTGGTGCGCGCGTGACACGTCTCAGCGCATTGACTCCACCATAACATCCGACGCGTTTCGGATCGAAGTAGACGCGTTTGAGTGATTCTTCAACTCGACGCCCCATGGTTCGCACCACACGACTATAGGAGATGAACTGAGGTAATATCTAGCGACGAGTGCGATAATGTATATTAGGATACAACACACTACTCCCACGACGATAGGTCGATATCCTACCATCGAAGTAGCGGCAAGATTTTTTCGCGAGCGGGTAGTAGTCAGCGGTCATGTACAGCACGGAGACAAGCACTCCTGTCAGTGGGTAGTAGTCGACGGTCTTATAGAGCACTCGTAGGACTACCAAGCGATATGTGTCCACTTCCGATACCATGGTTAACTGTTGAATCCTCGTAGCGCACAAATCTTTTAAAAGGACTCCCAACCATCCAGTGACGGCAACCGATGCTGACGGTTTTTTCGAGGATTTTTGGACTGTTCCACTTGCCAACGACTGTAGGGGTCCAACGCGGTAACGGACGATTTCTGGGTGTCACCGCCACCGGTGTTGTCGTTGCCGCCTGTCGTATGTAGCGTCTCAGTTCGACGTTACCGACCAACTCCATGGGTAGGTTGATACGTTTGAGCTGCTGCGCGAACGCTTGCTATTCTAAAGGATCGCTCTTTCTTCTTTTTCGCAATACATCGTTCACAAGATCCACCATGTTACTTCCAGGCACCGGCGCACCGTCGTGTAACAATTCGCCTCGATCGGTCCACGAGAGCTTGGTTTTGAGACGATCCATCAACTTCTTGACCTTAACCTTCATGGTCTTTGGAACGGCTGTGGACATAGTAGCCATTACCATAGGAATCAATAATTCATCATCCACCACCCCCAACACCACCACCACACGCACTATATAGATGTACTGAGGCCCGCTGTCTGTCAGTTGTAGACGAGTACAGCACCATGAAACGTCATCTATGTCGTCACTGTGGACTGGCACTCGACACGTATGCAGAGCTACGACGTCACGTAGAGAGTCATTCGACACCATCGACGAATCAGCACTCGTATTCAGTGGCGCCACTAGCAGCGGTGCCACCTAGCGACCATGCAAAGAGAACGAAATATGCGAGTAAATACGATGCAACGTTTGGGAGATGGGACGATCTGCAGCATCACGTAAGGTCCCTATGTCGTCTTAGTAGTAGTAGTAGTAGTAGTAGTAGTAGTAGTAGTAGTAGTAGTAGTAGTAGTAGTAGTAGTAGTATGAAGACACCACACCCCACCACCCACTAGTTACCGACGAAGATCCCTTCGAACCGCCCGATCGACTTCCCTTCCCAGACGCTCTGTCGACGGACTTGTTAGACGTCGTTCGGGAGCACTGGTCTACCATTAGAACGCGCGTAGCGATAGGACCTATTCAGACCAGGTTCAATTACAGATTGACCACTCTAGACACGACCGTTGTAGAGACTCCTTGGAAGATCATGTTCCAGGAACAGACCAACGCCTTCAAGATTAACCTCAGGTACGTGTTCGTTCTGAGGATCAAGAACACGGGTCGATACAAGTACTATCATTCCTCGCACAATTGCTGCAGACGCTACTTGGACGAGCCCAGTCTCATCACCAACAGCAAGGAATTCGATGACTTTCTCGAACGCATCCGAGAAACCGACGTCTTGCAGTGGGCCATCAATCAAAGACCGGATTCTGCGTGGGTGTGCGAACTCGTGACCAATGTCACCTTTTTCGTCAACCGCATCATCAATCATCCCATAGGATGTGTAATCATGATCCCCCTTCCAGTCTACATCAAGAAGGACAAAGCCGTCATCGGCTTGGAAACGGAACCCATTCATAACAAGAGGTACAATGATAACCTATGTCTCTTCCGGTGTCTGGCCCTGCATCGAGGATGTGATCTATATCAATTGAAACCAGTTGTGAAGACATTGTACGAGGCGTACGACCAAGACGGCGTACCCATGGAAGAATTTGCCGGGGTCACGCTGGATAACCTCTGTCGTGTAGAGACCACGTTCCAAACGAACGTGTGCGTTTACAAGCTCGTCAAACCGGATGGAGAGGATGGAAAGACAACTGCCGAACTCGTCCGTCGATCGGTATGTAAGTACCACTACCACACTACCACATTCCCTGTTTGATCGCTTCGGCGATGGTGGCTCCTTGACGTCGGTACACGTGGTTCGCGCGTGTCTTGTAAGGATGTCGCGTCTATTGAACTTCCGTCCACATTTCGTACAAGTGTAGACTGTGGTCTTTTTTCTACTACTACTACTTCTACTACTAAGACGACATACGGACCTTACGTGATGCTGCAAATCGTCCCATCTCCCAAACGTTGCATCGCATTTACACGCATATTTCGTTCTCTTTGCATAGTCGCTAGGTGGCACCGCTGCTGGTGGCGCCACTGAATACGAGTGCTGATTCGTCAATTGTGTCGAATGACCCTCTACGTGACGTCGTAGCTCTGCATACGTGTCGAGTGCCAGTCCACAGTGACGACATAGATGACGTTTCATGGTGCTGTACTCGTCTACAACTGACAGACAGCGGTCCTCAGTACATCTACATAGTGCGTGTGGTGGTGGTGGTGTTGGGGGTGGTGGATGATGTATTATTAATTCCTATGGTAATGGCTACTATGTCCACTATCGATGGCTACGGGTTCTCTTTCAACTATGTAGGATGAGGGGAACACCACTGACAACACGTACCAATCATTGTATGACGTTTTATTAACTATAATGTAGCTCAAGCGAAATGTAATATGCAAAGCAGCACAATGGATATAGAGAATTTTAAAACATTATAATTATATGGGTGTGGTATGTCACATATATATATATATATATATATATATATACGGATAGACTTATATATATATACGATGACAACATGATGGTTTGTGGGATGTTTATGTCCTCGACAGTGACCACTAGCTTACGATCGGTTATCGATACGCCAGTGGTTAGTTGTATGGATAACTTGTGGGCTGTTACACCGTGACAGAGGTTATATGTTGATGAGGATGATGTACTATATAAGTCGGTCTGTATATATATAACCCGAAGTGATATACACCATACCACAACACGAAAGCACTTTTTCACAGGTGACATGTATGACAATAATGGTTATGTTTGACTAATAGTAATATTCTGTTGACGACGTCATATAGGTGGTGATGACCGACAATACTTCGGCCCTATCCCGAACGTCGGCTGGGAGCATGGGTGCCTCGTCGTAGTCATTCTACATAACACCAATAATACTCGTATCAACTACTAATACTAATGGTCATCTACAGGGGATATAATGTTAATCTACATGGTTATACTCATACTACAATTATACAGTGGTTATAATGGTCACCTACATGGTTCTACTCATACTACTAATCTACAGTGGTTATAATGTTCATCTACATGGTTATATTCATTATAGTCTATACTAATTTCGACAGCCCCGGATTGGTGGCCCTAATTTGGTCTTTCAGTTCGTTTTGCCATTCTGGTGACAGCATCATTGCCGTAATGTCTTGGCACGTCATCTTCGTCACTTCGTCGAGTGACAGCTGCGATCGACGCAAACTGTGGACAATAGGATTGCCCACTCCCTCCTCTATCAGAATGTCACACACATGTGGAGCCATGTCCGTACTGTCCCTCCGGCATGTGGAGGGTTCTGGGTTTGCTGGACGGTCCGGTGTATATATTGCATCACCCTCCGACAGCACGATGTTTGCGTTGGGGAGGACGTACAACGTCGGTGGCGACGACCTCTCCTTTCGCTCGGTCGTCTGGGTTAGCGGAGGTGACGAGGGGCTGAAGTCGAATTAATCACCCCATGGTAGTGGCTGCGATGCTGGAGGCGACTCGTAGCCTGGGGATGACGATGAGTGTGTCGGTGATGGTGGTGGTGGTGATGCGGAAGTGTCTCTACGTTTCTTCATCACCTGTCACCATCCTCCATCTCAGATGCATAGCGTTTGGGTACCGACACAGCCGTAGCCTCCTCGTACGACCTACGGAGTTGAAACAGGCCGTCGCTTATCTATTGAACATAAATACTAGTTACATTGCTAGTAAGTATGACCAAACATATTTGCGCAGTTCTGCCCAATCGTCCATATCGCCCTGCATATTTGCATATCGTTCGGCTAGACTCTTTCTAAACAAATATTTCAAATCGTGTCGCCACTGCATGTTCCCACACTTTGCGGTGACCTCTATCGCTAGCCACCGCAAGATGTGTATGACTAAGTTGGACGATGGTATGTAACACTCCTTGTCGTCCGTTAATTTCATTATGCGAACAACCACATCACAGGCATACTGGACACTGGCGACCTCTAGCGCTTCGGATCGATCACGTATCCCATGTAGACCACTCACCGTCGCCTCCATCTCGTCGCTACTACTTATTGATATAACATCGGGCTGTGACGTAGTACTATCCTCCCCCTCGTCATCTGTTATTATAATGAGCGGTGTTGGTGAACAACTTTCCACCGTGGAGGAGAATAGTATTTCAGAACTATCACTACGTAACCATTCCATTACTTTCTCTTTTCCGCTGGTCTTTGCCCCTCCATGACGTCACCACTGCTTATAGCAGCGTCATCCTCTCCAGAATTACACGGCTACTATTTCCATTTGTGACACGGTGTAATTGACATACTCTCCCGCTAGGCGTCTCCTAACGGTGACCATGACACAGGCCCCACGCAGCATCTCCAGTGCTGCATACCGCTCGGCGTCTGACGCCATGTTCATGTAGGCTTTACCAGTGAATCCCAATAACTGTACTGCCTTTTCATTGAAAAAAGTGACCCTCATTCTGATCATATCCAATCAGCCAGGAGGATACACAGAGCGAACCTGTACATGGGAAACCGCTGCCATCGATGAATTGGACACACATACCCATTATTTTCCGGAATTACACGTTTGCTACAATGCTGACACGATGCGTAAACAATATATTTCTCTTGTATGGCACATTGTAATATCGTTAACGGACGTGTAAATCTATAGTTTCCGTTACTTACCTTATTCTGCAAACGTGTCAGGGTTGGCGAACTGTTGTGTGGCCATTGCTTCTGCTGACGACTTGACTTCTACTGGGTAATCGGAGAGTGGTTATAAGCCAGTGGTCTGACAGCGCAGCTTATATAGGCCTGCTGCTATTGTTTGCGTGCTTTTCTTATCATGACCGTTGAACGGTTGTTTTAACGCGGTCTAGCGCGTGATTTCTCTCTTATCGATCACGCGCCTGGTGTCGCCTGCTCGAATCATCATACGATCGTATCGCGTTACGTCTGGCCCCGGTTCACTGTGGAGGGATTCTGATACATTATCAGTTATCATTAATAGTAATTTAATTAATGTGACATCACTGTGTGTACCAGACTGTATATAGGTAACTGATACATTCTCAGTTATCATTAATAATAATTTAACTAATGTGACATCACTGTGTGTACCAGACTGCATATAAGTAACTAAATCATGAATACATTGAATCAGTCGTGCCTCACAATACAACCGAGACCAAGAGTCATATTGATGATAATATAATATATTTTGTGAATGTTCATGTTTTGTCATGTTACTAACCAATCTTGAAATATTTGGGTTAATGATCGTGCAAATTCAATAGCCAAATTTTTCTGACTCTTGGGCTGATATTATCTGTTCCTTTTTCTTTCCAGTGCGTGTTGCTAGCATCTTTTCTGCTCTCTTCAAATCGCCATGATGCATACATTTACGCCACGGATATGCGCTTTCAACAGTGTTCAATTTTCTATTCCACACACGTATCCTGCACACATAGAAATTGGACAGGTAACTGTTACCACCTCTGAAGTTTATACGACGATACATACTGACTTTATGATGTTAAAATGTACATGCATCGTATTAAATACACGACGTTATATAATGCTCTCTGAGTACTCCTAACCCTACTTTTGATGCACGTACTGTGTCGGATATCTGATAATTCTGAGAAACTTTTATCAGTTTTACGACTCGACCGTGATGTCTCTATTATCCACCGGGTACACTGAATTGTACTCTGCCCGATCGTACGATCGTCTCGCGTTACGTCTGACCACCGTTCTCCGAAGCTACGTCAGTTGTCGTCTATTTCTAGCATGGTATATAAGAGTGTTGAGACCCATCGTGTCTATGTCTCAGCAACTCTTAAAATGTCTATAACGATGCCTGCAGCCATGGTCGGAGTGATGACTGACATATTGGTTGTACTAACACTGCTAGGCGACGCATTGTTGGTATTACTGGATCGTGCGTGAGTATATATATCATACTACTATACAGTAACGTTTTTTGAATGAATGTTCACTTTACATACTGTTCTATGATTCCCCGTGTACATGCCTCACTGTAAAAACAATCCCCCAGCTTCACTGCTAGTCGAGGTCGAATTCCGTATGTATCGGATATATATATA
>SDWI01001087.1:125689-156168 GCA_009193005.1 Lamellibrachia luymesi | reverse complement strand
TGCGTGCGTGCGTGCGTGCGTGCGTGCGTGTTTGTGTGTGTTTGTGTGTGTGTCTGTGTGTTTGTGAGTATTTTTTACTTTAAAAAAATAAAGAAGAAATTAAGAAGATACGTTTTATTCCTTTTATACCTGGAAAACGCTCACGCGACACAGTGAATAAGTTATTGTCGATGGTCCATGCTCTGAGCGAGCAAACTTTAGTAAGTAAGTAAGTAAGTCAGTCAGTAAGTCAGTAAATCAGTCAATCAGTCAATATGTAAATAAAATCAAACCCAGAAAGCCATTCGTCCCCGTCAACAAGGTATTATCACCCGGATGGATCATCCCAAAACTACACAATTAATCTTTGTCCCAGTTGCGCCATCAACCGAGTAAATCGTTTTACCTCGAGTACACTAGGGACATTTTTTTTTCTTGTTCAAATAGCGCGACTGATCAAACAGCCTGTCTGTGAGAATGAATACGAAGATGGATGTTGTTGGGGCTTGTACTACTGGAATGTTGTTGAGACTTGTACTACTAGAATGTTGTTGAGGCTTGTACTAATGGAATGTTGTTGGGGCTTGTACAACTGGAATGTTGTTGGGGCTTGTACTACTGGAATGTTGTTGAGACTTGTACTAATGAAATGTTGTTGGGGCTTGTACTAATGGAATGTTGTTTGGGCTTGTACTACTGGAATGTTGTTGGAGCTTGTACTACTGGAATGTAGTTGGGGCTTGTACTACTGGAATGTTGTTGAGACTTGTACTAATGAAATGTTGTTGGGGCTTGTACTAATGGAATGTTGTTTGGGCTTGTACTACTGGAATGTTGTTGGGGCTTGTACTACTGGAATGTAGTTGGGGCTTGTACTACTGGAATGTTGTTGGGGCTTGTAGTAATGGAATTCGGAAACAGTTATACCATATACGCATCTGGAACGGTGGTGATCATATGTGCCCCGATCACCTTGGGTTTCCCAAGGTTTTAGCGCAATATAAATGCATTTATTGCATATTATGTAATTTGCATAACCGATGGCACGATTAACGTACAGTAGTAGAGTGAGGAGTGTGCAAGTGGAGAACGAGATCGTTAGCTGGAGAAAAGGCCTGTTCACACGAGCGATTAGTTACTCGATTGGACGGGCAACATCGTGTCGCATAACTCAGCGCAACAAAATTAGTTTCGTACAAGCGACGTGCAAGTGACACTGCAAATGCAACATACTGATTGGCGTCAATCACCACTTGTGTTCTGATTAAAGGCCACGATGGATACACCTGCACCCAATTTGGACCGGTGACACAATTGTTATATTCATGTATTAGCCTCGCGATTGTGCTTACTTGAGCGATTAGTCGTCCGAATGGTTGCCCGACCAATTGGACAACTAGTCGTTCGAGTGAACGGGTCTTTAGTCAACAAACCCGTACACGAGAATCATGGGAAAGATACAAAAAGTTGTTTTACTTTCCAGGTAATGTTAATTACGAATTGTTTGTCAGCGGGTTCGATATTAATAACACTATTCTAGGGGCTATGACAACAAACGGCATCATGTTTCTGAGGTAATCTTAATTATAGCAGTAAATCATGGCAAACTCCATCGGGTGACTTGTCAGTCACGATGCTTTGGGAGAACGGGAGACGAGTGTATGAACAACGACGTCCTCGCTGTACGTGAGCTGACGCTGTACGTGAGCTGACGCTGTACGTGAGATGACGTTGTACGTGAACTGACGTTGTACGTAGCTGACGCTGTACGTGAGCTGACGCTGTACGTGAGCTGACGCTGTACGTAAGCTGACGCTGTACGTGAACTGACTCTGTACGTGAGATGACACTGTACGTGAACTGACGTTGTACGTGAGCTGACGCTGTACGTGAGCTGACGCTGTACGTGAGCTGACGCTGTACGTGAGCTGACGCTGTACGTGAACTGATGCTGTACGTGAGATGACGCTGTACGTGAACTGACGCTGTACGTGAGCTGACGCTGTACGTGAACTGACGCTGTACGTGAACTGACGCTGTACGTGAGCTGACGATGTACGTGATCTAACGCTGTACGTGAACTGACGCTGTAGTTGAGCTGACGCTGTACGTGAGCTGATATTCGTCGTTCATCAGCAGCGGTATATTTGGATCGAAGCGATGAACACCCAGACCAGTCGGGAGCCTCAACTCAATAACGACGCCGTAAATAACAGGCGTCGGATCTCGGAGCCTGCAGCCGACCGACCGAGAAAGAACGACGATTACGTTGTTGATTTACGTTGTGTTGTTCTCGTCATCAATAACGTCCAATTAGAGATGCGTTTAAAAAACGGTTGTACAATTTAGAAACATAAACACTTGATGTCATTAAGTAGTCACGACGTAGGCCTACATATTGTAGGCTAGAGGTAGTTTTCTTGGAAAAGGAAACCAGAGAGGGAATATCATGTCAATGCCATTGTATGTTAATTACATATGTACGTGCGACTTGCATTAGCTGCGTTGCTTTACAGTGGGACAATATTGTTTGCTCGCATTAAGTGGTGACTTCTGTAAGTAGGTAGAAGACACATACACATTTGTTTTAACTCTAAGGAAATCAATATAATATATGATCTCGATATTGATGTTTGATAGAAATTTCGAGCGTTTTTCGACCACGTTGATGACTTAATTAAAATGACCCTCATATTTCCGAGTAAAGCCACGTTTTTTTATTCCTTGTTTTTGTCAAGTCAATACGTTACGGCAATTTTACGCATGGACCAGTTATTCAGTCATGTTACTGTTTGATTTAGCAACCTGTGGATAACTTCGACCTTTCTCGCTCGTGTTGTAAATTATTACGATGGACATTATCGGCGTGTCGGCGGAATTATCGGTGTGTCGTCGTCAGAAAACCGTGCGCATCGTCGATTGAATTTGCACACGTTTCAGTTGTGTGAAGTTCAATGTTTTTGTCGTGTCGCGCTGTTGGCGATCGAAGCGTTTTAATTGTACAAGGTGCATCCTATGCAATATATTTACATTATTTCGCTGAAATCGGTCTATTTTAAGTCTGCATTTGGTAGAATTTCAAAAACATCAAAATGCATTCATATAGTAAGCCAATAACACGACAGGGGTTGCACACAAAGACAAAATGGTTTCTTTCTCATGTTTACTGACTTTCTTCCGTTTGCGCATTTGTTGTAATAATTATTTTGTTCTACTGGTAGTCGCCGCTGGTTTATCGACGGCGACTACAGTTCTTCTAGACGAGACGTCTTATGAAATGCCGGTTGAGACAGCTTGAACATGTTGTGGTATGCCCTGTGACATGTGCATTTTATTGGACGTTGGCATAATGCCGTACGTTTGCTGGTTTGGTAAATACAGGCCGTCCAAAATGTTAAAGTGCATATTAATAAAATTACCAATTGTTTTTTACAAACAAAACTATGCAATATCTACGACATGCACTCTTGGCGGTCACTACACAGTGTGATTGTTCAACCGGCGTCATCTGGTTGGTGTATGTAATTACAATATGATCTACTTCAATACATGGATGCATTTGCGATTTCATAATCGCATACGCGTGGATGACGACGGAACTATTGTTTAGGTTTGGACGCAGTCATCGCGTACAAAACGGCAGACGAACATTTCAAAATTACAATTTGAGATTCATATATAACTAAAACTATACATGTGGTCTAAAATTCCTCGTAACCTAGGTTCACAGAAAGGTCTGAAATAAATCATATAGACACCACTAGAGATGCAACATAGTGATGTGTTGTAAGTAAAACAATATTGTACGTTGCATATAATCCATTTGTTTCATGGTATTTCATGGGCAGGAGTTGTCACTAAATGCATCGACAACATAACATACTTATGTTTCGCACATACATCCTAATCCAGGGTACTTTTGAACATAAGCAACATTACAATAACCTAAGATTGTCAGCGAACAGTTTTCGTTATACTGACAAAGGTTGGCTTTTAGTCGATATAACTAAAGTAATGGCAATACAGTCTTGCGGTTGTAAAATTGCCAAAAAAAGTCGTTGTTAATAAAGTGTCGTAAAAACATACTTTTAACGTCATCAAATTTTTGAGGTCACGCCTTTATTGAGAAATCTTCATTGTCATCAGATTGTCGTAGTCAATGTCATCACATTACATTATCGTAGTCACGTCGTTGTCGTGACGCATTCAATGTCATTACATTGTCGTAGTCACGCCGTTGTCTTGACGTATTCACTGTAATCATGTTGTCGTAATCACGCCGTTGGCGTCACGTATTCAATATCATAATATTGTCGTACTCGCACCGTTATTGTGACGTATTCAGTGCTATCACATCGTTGTAATCACGTCGTTGTTGTGACGTATTCAATGTCATCACATTAACGTAGTAACGTCGTTGTTGTGACGTATTCATTGTCATCACATTGTCTAAGTCATGTCGTTGTCGTGACGTATTCAATGTCATCATATTGTGATAGCCACGACGTTGTTGTGACGAATAAAATGACATCACATTGTCGTAGTCACGCCGTTGTTATAACGTATTCAACGTCAAAATAGTGTCGTAGTCACGACTTTGTGGTAACGTATCCAATGACGTCACATTGTCTTAGTCACGCCTTTGTCGTGACATATTCAATGTCATCACATTGTCTTAATCATACCGTTGTCGTAAAGCATTCAACGTCATCATATTGCATTAAACGCGCCGTTATCATCACCTAGTCGTTTTCACATTTTATTTACTGTCCCATAGTCACCGTCATACCGTCATTGTGACGTAATAGTCATAAGAACGTTGTCGTCATCGTCACGTAATTGGTAGTGGCAGTGGTGGCAATAACTCAGCGAAGGTCGAAGGCTTATCGCATGTGCCGTCATAAAACCGTAAGGCAGCTGACAATTCCGCGTTCAAGCGGCATCTTATAAATCAGTGCAAATAATGCTGCGTCCTATGTTGTCAGATATCGTAATCTGATTATGGTCGTTCTTGCAGTGGTTGCAAGCTCCAAAATACACGGCCTGACGGGCTGACTGCAAGTTCCGGCTGACACGGCCTGACACGCTAACAAGAAGGTACTGCAGACACGGCCGGACAGGCTTACAAGAAGGTCCTGCAGACATGGCCTGACAGGCTGACAAGAAGGTCATGCAGACACGGCCTGACGAGATGACTTCAAGCTCCGGCAGACACAACCGGACGGGCTGATTGCAAGCTCCGGCAGAAACGGCCTGACGGGCTGGCTACAAGTCCCGGTAGACACGGCCTGACGGGCTGACCACATGATCCTACAGATGCGGCCTGACAGGCTAATCATTGAATTGCACGTAATGTCGGCTCTTGCTGCATGAAGGCAAGTGACGTCATTGTACCGGGGCGGTCCATTCTACGACAGATCGCCACAAATAGTTGACCACCAAATTCGAATATTTAAGTGGATATGACTATGTGTAGAATCAGGTTGAGTGAAAGGGATTGATACAGTTTCGCGAAGAGATTAGTGTCTGATGACATAAGAAGCAATAGATTGTGTCGACGCAATACAAACGCAAGTATCTGTGTTGTGCGCGTGCTGTTACCTTTTCTGACTGTTTCGTCGTGTGGGTTGCATTTCTACTTGAACAATGCAGTTGGTACGTAAAGCGTACGATACGAAAGGTACATATGAACAACTTCGTCTACTGTGAAAGTCAGTGAAACAGACGCCAACACCAACAACCAACTACGAACAATTTACAAGTGAAACCATTCCAGAACGGGAAATTGACATCTGACTCCATCGACCTCGACGACGTCGCTACGTGAGCAGAATATCGACCAGCCACGGCGGGCGTTTCGGACACCTGTTGACGGCGTTTAGAGGCAGTTTGTATGAAAATGTGGAGAACTAATCTGCCAGGCTACTGTGGTACCGTAGTTACGCCGCCTGGAAGAAGCGAATGTACAGCAGCAGTCGGCAGCGAAACCAAACAATATCGGCGTGAATTATCGGTATATCAAAATGCGCCCACATTCAATTAACCATCGTTGCTGTGAACAGATGCAGTTATAGATCAGTCGAAGGTTTGATCAATCGAAGCACAACACGCGAAGTCGGACCGTCAGGAGAAGACGGCAACGAATATAATTCCTGCTTCTCGCTGGCGTCACTTCAATTGCCACGCAGAGCCAGTCTGGCAACACGCCTCTTTGTACGTCAGTCATCACGTAGGAGGCGGGATCGGCGGTTGAGTTTGAGTGACTGACGTCGCGTCTTCACGGAGCCGGACCCGCTGTTCGCTCGCCGCCGTAGCAAGCACGAGCGCCGCGCGCGAGTACATATCGACGGGCTTTGAAGCTTCGTTTTAGTCGCCCGCAGTATTCGAGTCGCGATTGTTGTCTCTGTCCATCACGATTTGTCATTGTGGACTGCGGGTATTATGCTAGTGTTGCGACGATGACGTTGGACGCAAACAGCTCGTGGAATATATCGGACGGCCCGGTCGACTACCAGCTCGTGCGCAGTTGCGAACTTTACTCATTCATCATCTACACGGTCTTCGTCGGAACGCTCGTCGTTGTTGGCGTCATGGGCAATAGCTTCGCTTTCGTCGTCTTCTGGAAAGTAAGCATCAAGTCGTCGGCGTTGTTTCTCTTCCAGTGCCTGTCGCTCATCGACTCTGCACTTTTGTTGACTGCCTTCCCGATCTTCCCGATGGAGTCGTTCGTTGATTACACTGGCTGGCTGCAGGGGTACTGGGCCATACGCCCCTACGTACAAGTATACCTGTGGCCTCTGTCGCTAACAGCTCAGACGGCCACGATATGGGTGACCGTACTGGTCGCCGTCAACCGTTACATCGCCGTTTGTTTACCGTTGAGGGCGTCGCGGTGGTGCACCGTCTCGAAGGCGAAGAAGCAGCTGGCCTTCGTGCTTCTATTCGCTGTCCTGTTCGAAATCCCGAGGTTTATCTATGTTCACGTCGAGTACGATACGTATGACAATGGTACGACATACACGGCAAAAGCTACCTACTCGAGGCTTCTGTCATATAAACTATACGACATAGTCCACGACAACATCCTGTACTTTATATTCAACCTGGCCCTGCCCGTATTCATCCTGATGTTGCTGAACATTCGCATGATCTTAGCGTTGAAGGCCTTCCGCCGGACGCGGATAGAGATGCAGAGTGTGCGCCAGCAGCAGGACAACAATATCACATTCGTTCTCATAATCGTCGTCACCGTATTCATCATCTGCCAGGTGCCGGCGCTCATCAACAGGGTGATGTGGACCGTGACGCCTGTCGAGGCGCGGCGCTGCGGCGGCTTTCAGTTCTACCTGTCGCACATCGCCAACATGCTCGTCATATTTAACTCGGCCATCAACTTCGTTATCTACGTCCTCTTCAACAAACGCTTCCGCCTCGTGCTCATCCAGACGGCGTGCTGCCGGGCGAAATAGAGAACGGAAAGTCGATGGGAAACAGTCGCCTTATCGACGGCGACTACAGTCCTTGTAGACGAGCCGATAAAATGCCGGTGACATGTGCATTTTATTGGACGTTGGCTTAATGCTGGTTTGGTGAGTACAGGCCGTCTACAATGTTAAAGTGCATATTATTAAAATATTTTTTTTTTACAAACAAAAGTATGCAATATGTACGACATACCCTCTTGGTGGTTGATACATTGTTAGTGCTCAATCGGGCGTACTCTGGATGGTGTTGTATGTCATTACAATATGATCTATTTCAGTACATGGATGCAGTTGCGATTTCATATCCGCACACGCGTGGATGGCGACGGAACTATTGTTTACGTTTTCACGCAGACATCGCGTACAAACAAAACATTAACAAAAATTCTTGTTGCTGTCAAATTGCTAAGATCAATTATGTGTGTGCAATAACAATATAATGGAATATTTGCGATTTGCACGGTAAAGCAATCAATGGTAATCAATTAATTAAGACAACAAGTATGACTTAAAATATAACAAATTACGGCGATCTTCTTGTTCTTATTATTCTAATATGACGTGTTCGATATATAACAGGAGTGACGTAGAAGTAATTTTTATTTAAAGGACAGCTTTTGTATGCGGCTATAGTGACACCGAACAGAAATGTCAATTTCGACTTACACGTGAACGCTGCTAGGATATTATTTTTACATAATCACGTAACGTGATGAACATCATTGTTCTACATTACAACATTGAATGTGTCCCTTGTATGACGTCATCAAAACGATCACGTGTTTTCTTCGTATGTAGACGAAAATAATTAAGCGCCATATTCCACGAGTTGTTGTTGTCCACCAGTGTGTTCGATGACACCCTCGCTATAATGATTGTGTTCGTGGACAACCTCACAATAATGACTGTGTTCGTGGACAACCACGCAACAGTGACTGTGTTCGTGGACAATCTCTCTATAGTGATTGTGATCGTGGACTAACTCGCTATAGTGATTGTCCGTGGACAAACTCGCTATTGTGACCGAGTTGTTGTTGTTGTGTCGGAGACAATACAGCCTGATACATGGACACTTTCTTCTCGGTGGATCGGTGCTGGGCAGTCGGGCCGTGTAGCGTCATCGGAAGCCACGGAGTTTTCATCGGCTGTTGACGCCCTGTCCAGTACTACAACAATAACCGCCAATATGTGCGGCGTATAGATAAGATATGTTATTGCGAATTTTTTTAATGAAATCATTCCACCTTGCCCTAACGGCGTCTAATATTTCATAATATGTTGAATGCAGGAGGTGATCGGACTTGACCGGTACTATTAGTTGTGTTATAAATATTACTGGTTCGTGGTTTACAGTATGCGATTAAGCAATTTATATATAGTAGGCCTATGTGTAGGGCCCACTGAGACGACGAGTCCTTTATTTCTTATTGGTACCTGATGGCTCCTTAGAAACGTGTTATTCAGCATATTGCCTATTTATAAATGCACCTTTGCTACCTACATTAATGTTGCTAGGTGTAGTATAACCATTTCAAAAGTTCAAAAACAAAACAAAATGATTGAATGAAGTGTTTTACCATAATATTTTCATTTGTGCAATAAGCTTACCAGTTTTTAAAGATAGCATACGTCTACACCGGGTGGATACCTCACACGTAGTTGTATTTTATGTCATGTCTCTCTTCGTCTACCCCGGGTGGATACCTCACACGTAGTTGTATTTTACGTCGTGTCTGTCTTCGCCTACCCCGGGTGGATACTTCAAACGTAGTTGAATTTTAACTCACAAGGTAGCGTAGCCGCTCATGCAACCGAAGGCGATGTAAGTAAATTGATGTTGCAATGCACGTTTTTGTTTAAAGTGCCCGAAACACAAAATATTATTCCATGTATTTCGCGCATTTCCGATACAATATGAACAATCGACGCGAAGATCTACTTGAACGTTTATCAGAGTGTTGGTAAATGTACAACATTAAACACTCTCACTTCCCCGTGATTAATAATGGCAAAACTATCGTGTTTACATAACAACGTAAAGCCAAGTTCAGTTGTACAGTTTTATATTAAAATATAAAAACCTCCCAGATTTGTACTATTATTATTATTACTATTTATTGTCCTTCTCTAGAGTTAGTTTGTTCTATTGCCGTGCAATGTGTGTCATTGTCAAAATCTGCGTCATACATGTCTATGACGTACTTCTCCTTCAACAAAATTACATATCATTGCATTTTTGACGGACCATTGCCGGCTTCTGATGCACCCCTGGATACATTTTAATAGACTAATTTTGACCAATGATTGATAAGGTAAGACGTTTTATTGATTACGTCATAGGATACTGGGCTTCTGCAACTAGTGACTGATGTATTGTGCATGCTTCTATGCTATAAGCAACTAGTGACTGATGTATTGTGCATGCTTCTATGCTATAAGCAACTAGTGACTGATGTATTGTGCATGCTTCTATACTATAAGCAACTAGTGACTGGTGTATTGAGCGTGCTTCTATGCTGTAAGCAACTAGTGACTGGTGTATTGTGAATGCTTCTATGCTATAAGCAACTAGTGACTGATGTATTGTGCGTGCTTCTAACCTATAAGCAACTAGTGACTGATGTATTGAGCGTGCTTCTATACTATAAGCAAATAGTGACTGATGTATTGTGCGTGCTTCTATACTATAAGCAACTAGTGACTGATGTATTGAGCGTGCTTCTATGCTATAAGCAACTAGTGACTGATGTATTGTGCATGCTTCTATACTATAAGCAACTAGTGACTGAGATATTGTGCGTGCTTCTATACTATAAGCAAATAGTGACTGATGTATTGTGCGTGCTTATGTACTATAAGCAACCAGTGACTGAGATATTGAGCGTGCTTCTATACTATAAGCAACTAGTGACTGATGTATTGTGCATGCTTCTATACTATAAGCAACTAGTGACTGAGATATTGTGCGTGCTTCTATACTATAAGCAACTAGTGACTGATGTATTGTGCGTGCTTCTATGCTATAAGCAACTAGTGACTGATGTATTGAGCGTGCTTCTATACTATAAGCAACTAGTGACAGAGGTATTGAGCGTGCTTCTATGCTATAAGCAACTAGTGACTGATGTACTGAGCTTGCTTCTATGTTGTAAGCAACTAGTGACTGATGTATTGTGCGTGCTTCTATACTATAAGCAACTAGTGACAGAGGTATTGAGCGTGCTTCTATGTTATAAGCAACTAGTGACTGATGTATTGTGCGTGCTTCTATGCTATAAGCAACTAGTGACTGATGTATTGAGCGTGCTTCTATGTTATAAGCAACTAGTGACTGATGTATTGTGCGTTCTTCTATACTATAAGCAACTAGTGACAGAAGTATTGAGCGTGCTTCTATGTTATAAGCAACTAGTGACTGATGTATTGTGCGTGCTTCTATACTATAAGCAACTAGTGACAGAGGTATTGAGCGTGCTTCTATACTATAAGCAACTAGTGACAGATGTTTTGAGCGTGCTTCTATGTTATAAGCAACTAGTGACTGATGTATTGAGCGTGCTTCTATGTTATAAGCAACTAGTGACTGATGTATTGTGCGTGCTTCTATGTGCTTCTATGTACGGCACACCCTCTTGGTGGTTGCTACACACTGTGATTGCTCAATCGGACGCCGACTGGATGGTGTTGTATGTCATTACAATATGATCTACTTCAGTACATGGATGCAGTTGCGATTTCATATCCGCACACGCGTGGATTGCGACGGAATTATTGTTTACGTTTTCACGCAGACATCGCGTACAAACAAAACATAAAAAAAAAATGTTGTTGCTGTCAAATTGCTAAGATCAATTATATGTGTGCAATAACAATATAATGGAATATTTGCGATTTGCACGGTAAAGCAACCAATGGTAATAAATAAATAAAGACAAAAAGTATGACTTAAAATATAACAAATTACGGCGATCTTCTTTTTCTTATTATTCTAATATGACGTGTTCGATATATAACAGGAGTGACGTAGAAGTAACTTGTTTAAAGGACAGCTTTTGTATGCGGCTATAGTGACACCGAACAGAACTGTCAATTTCGACTTACACGTGAACGCTGCTAGGATATTATTTTTTACATAATCACGTAACGTGATGAACATCATTGTTCTACATTACAACATTGAATGTGTCCCTTGTATGACGTCATAAAAATGATCACGTGTTTTCTTCGTATGTAGACGAGAATAATTAAGCGTCGTATTCCACGAGTTGTTGTTGTCCACCAGTGTGTTCGATGACACCCTCGCTATAATGATTGTGTTCGTGGACAACCTCACAATAATGACTGTGTTCGTGGACAACCACGCAACAGTGACTGTGTTCGTGGACAATATCGCTATAGTGATTGTGATCGTGGACTAACTCGCTATAGTGATTGTCCGTGGACAACCTCGCTATTGTGACCGAGTTGTTGTTGTTGTGTCGGAGACAATACAGCCTGAGACATGGACACTTTCTTCTCGGTGGATCGGTGCTGGGCAGTCGGGCCGTGTAGCGTCATCGGAAGCCACGGAGTTTTCATCGGCTGTTGACGCCCTGTCCAGTACTACCACAATAACCGCCGATATGTGCGGCGTATAGATAAGATATGTCAATGCGAATATTTTGAATGAAATCATTCCACCTTGCACTAACGGCGTCTAATATTTCATAATACGTTGAATGCAGGGGGTGATCGGACTTGACCGGTACTATTAGTTGTGTTATAAATATCATTGGTTCGTGGTTTACAGTATGCGATTAAGCAATTTATATATAGTAGGCCTATGTGTAGGGCCCACTGAGACTACGAGTCCTTTATTTCTTACTGGTACCTGATGGCTCCTTAGAAACGTGTTATTCAGCATATTGCCTATTTATAAATGCACCTTTGCTACCTACATTAATGTTGCTAGGTGTAGTATAACCATTTCAAAAGTTAAAAAACAAAACACTATGATTGAATGAAGTGTTTTACCATACTATTTTCATTGGTGCAATATGCTAACCAGTTTTTAAAGATAACATACGTCTACCCCGGGTGGATACCTCACACGTAGTTGTATTTTATGTCATGTCTCTCTTCGTCTACCCCGGGTGGATACCTCACACGTAGTTGTATTTTATGTCGTGTCTGTTTTCGCCTACCCCGGGTGGATACCTCAAACGTAGTTGCATTTTAACTCACAAGGTAGCGTAGTCGCTCATGCAACCGAAGGCGATGTAAGTAAATTTATGTTGCAATGCACGTTTTTGTTTAAAGTGCCCGAAATACATATTTCGCGCATTTCCGATACAATATGAACAATCGACGCGAATATCTACTTGAACGTTTCTCAGAGTGTTGGTAAAAGTACAACATTAAACAATCTCGCTTCCCCGTGATTAATATTGGCATAACTATCGTGTTTACATAACAACGTAAAGCCAAGTTCAGTTGTACAGTTTTATATTAAAATATAAAAACCTCCCAGATTTGTACTATTATTATTATTACTATTTATTGTCCTTCTCTAGAGTTAGTTTGTTCTATTGCCGTGCAATGTGTGCCATTGTCAAAATGTACGTCATACATGTCTATGACGTACTTCTCCTTCAACAAAACTACATATCATTGCATTTTTGACGGACCATTGCGGGCTTCTGATGCACCCCTGGATACATTTTAATAGACTAATTTTGACCAATGATTGATAAGGTAAGACGTTTTATTGATTACGTCATAGGATACATACTGGGCTTCTGCAATCAGTGACTTATGTATTGTGCATGCTTCTATGCTATAAGCAACTAGTGACTGATGTATTGTGCATGCTTCTATGCTATAAGCAACTAGTGACTGATGTATTGTGCGTGCTTCTATGCTATAAGCAATTAGTGACTGATGTATTGTGAGTGCTTCTATGCTATAAGCAACTAGTGATTGATGTATTGTGCATGCTTCTATGCTATAAGCAACTAGTGACTGATGTATTGTGCATGCTTCTATGCTATATGCAACTAGTGACTGATGTATTGTGCGTGCTTCTATACTATAAGCAACTAGTGACTGATGTATTGTGCATGCTTATATGCTATAAGCAACTAGTGACTGGTGTATTGTGCGTGCTTCTATGCTATAAGCAACTAGTGACTGGTGTATTGTGCGTGCTTCTATGCTATACGCAACAAGTGACTGATGTATTGTGCGTGCTTCTATGCTATAAGCAATTAGTGACTGATGTATTGTGCGTGCTTCTAAGGAATAAGCAACAAGTGACTGATGGATTGTGCAAGGTTCTATGCTATAAGCAACTAGTGATTGATGTATTGTGCGCGCTTCTATGCTATATGCAACTAGTGACTGATGTATTGTGCATGCTTCTATGCTATAAGCAGCTAATGACTGATGTATTGAGCGTGCTTCTATACTATAAGCGACTAGTGACTGATGTATTGAGCGTGCTTCTATGCATACTGTAAACAACTAGTGACAGAGGTATTGAGCGTGCTTCTAAGCTATAAGCAACTAGTGACTGATGTATTGAGCGTGCTTCTATGTTATAAGCAACTAGTGACTGATGTATTGTGCGTGCGTCTATACTATAAGCAACTAGTGACAGAGGTATTGAGCGTGCTTCTATGCCATAAGCAACTAGTGACTGATGTATTGAGCGTGCTTCTATGTTATAAGCAACTAGTGACTGATGTATTGTGCGTGCTTCTATGTTATAAGCAACTAGTGACTGATGTATTGTGCGTGCTTCTATGCTATAAGCAACTAGTGACTGATGTATTGTGCGTGCTCCTATGCTATAAGCAACTAGTGACTGATGTATTGTGCATACTTCTATGCTATATGCAACTAGTGACTGATGTATTGTGCGTGCTTCTATACTATAAGCAACTAGTGACTGATGTATTGTGCGTGCTTCTATGATATAAGCAACTAGTGACTGATATATTGAGCGTGCTTCTATACTATAAGCAACTAGTGACATATGTATTGTGCGTGCTTCTATGCTATAAGCAACTAGTGACTGATGTATTGTGCATGCTTCTATGCTATATGCAACTAGTGACTGATGTATTGAGCGTGCTTCTATGCTGTAAGCAACTAGTGACTGAGGTATTGAGCGTTCTTCTATGCTGTATGCAACTAATGACTGATGTAGTGTGCGTGCTTCTATACTATAAGCAAAACAAGTCTTGGATAGCAGTTGAATACGTATCCTACAGTTGCAAACATGTTGGCGACTACTTTTTCTTATAACCCGCCACGCATACACCGCTTCTTCAGTTCCCAACATGTCGGCGACTACTACAAATGTAGTGGTTATGTGCATGTTCTCTAACAATAGTTGACAAACATTTTTGTCGACTCTCTGGCTTCTGAAAAATCGGTCAGTCGACGGTTAGTTGGTCAGCCGACGGTTATTCACTATTTGTCGACATACAAACTGTTGACGACTAATAGTTGGTATGTTTAATGCCGCCATGCACATGCCGACATTAATCCCCCAATTTTGTTTTGCCGACAACTACCCATCGGCCGACCGTCAGCCGAGATGCATTGGAACGAATGGGCCGCATAGTAAATTATAGTCGCCAAGACGCAAATTAGTTGGTTCGAACGGTCGTTCATAATTTCTGTCTGCCGGCGGTTGGCGAGTCATCAACTATTTGTAGGCTGGCAGACTGTTGGCGAGAGAACGTCGGTGTGTGTGCATTGCTGCCATTATACTGAATTGAATAGCAGGTTGCCGTCATTCTAATCGTTTTGCTAAGACGTGCGGCTGACATTGATGGACGTTGACGCACCCCTCGTGCATAGTTGTGACCTACCAAAGTGGTAAGTTTGACGTAATTCTGCGTCATTGTTTTTATGGTCATGGCGCACCGGGGATCGGGGTGCGTCAAGCCATTACCGGGTGCATTACAGAAAGCGGCTCATTGTCGATAGCGAAATAATAATGGGTTAATTTCAAGAAGCATATATATTGACACTAACACGCGTCGATCAATGCCCGTCATGTTTTCTACTCACTGTGATTCATGCGTGTAGGACCTACAAAGGGGCTACATGCACGTATGACCTACACACAGTAGGGAATTAAGACATTCGTTGGTCCTTGGTCCTTTCACCCATCATATCTACGTAGCTATATTGTACATGCACATATAATACATGCATTAGTCGCCAAGGCTAGTACAAAAACGTTGGGGGAAACTAGTGACACGTTATTTTCTTGACGAAGGGATATAATCACGGCACCTATCTTGAAGTCTCCGTATTTTTTTGTGACCAGACTGAATTCTTTCTCAAAATGAGGCTCGATATCCTTATGGTAATTTTGTAACAGTTCTTCGCATTTGGCCGTGACATCGCATTAGTATCAAGGGAAACTGATATAAAAAAAATAAAAGGAATGCATATACACATCCAAAGAAATTGTCACCAATTATTTCAGAAAATTAATTTAAATGTGTATGCCTAAATGCCACGAGCACAGTAAAAAACATTATTGTGCTCGTGGCATTTAGGCATACACATTTAAATTAATTAATTATGGTAACATATATTGACCCTCAGGTAATATATATCACAGTGTCAAGGGCAAATAAAGATACATAATAGATGCTGAGTTAGCACCCGCAGGTTATGTAATGTTAGGAAGGATAGGCGAGAGAGAAGGGGAGGTGGAATAATTTGGCATGTTAAAGAATATATCCAAACATACGAAATAACACTGCAAATTGAAACAAATTGTGAAGAAGCAACTTGGTATAGCATAATTACCCAGATCTAAACATTAGGAATAGTTTATCGTAGTCCAAACATAGGAAAGGGGGAAGGCGTGAAACAACAAAACGCTATTAGGAGGAGCAGGCTCGTAGCCAGCTATTCACAAGGTTTTTCCCCTAATATAGACTACAGGGAGCGCCACATGTTCATGCGGGGACATATTTTTCTTAATTGACTCCAGGAGGACGCCACAACTTTACACCGGCGTCATACTTTCTCAAAAAACTTGATTGAGGGGCACATAATGCTACCTGAGCTGTGAATGAGCAACATATCATTATGCAAGTTTAGACCAGTATCAGTCAAAGAAGGCTAGCAGTACGAAATGTTGGTTTAATGTCTTGCTGTATACACACACCTTTGTCTGTACTATGCTTTGTAATTAACTTGAAAAGTTAATTAATTAAATTACAATTAACTCATAAATTATCAAATTAAATTAAATTAACCTCATAAATTTATCAGGTCAATTAAATCAACAATTAATTTTATTCAATTAACTATTAAATCATATGTTGGTAGAAATGTTTACACTTTTAAGACAGTTCTAAAAGCACAAGACTTATATAACAGAAATGTGTTTTGTAAATTTATTGAATCAGATTTGCTCATACAATATTTACAAGCCAAGACAATTCTTCATGGATCATTTGATCACATTTTAAAAGTTGTAGATACTTATAAAAAAACTTCTTAAAGTATTGAAACGTTGTGGTTGAAGATTTGCAGGTATGGGGTTTCCTCATATATTCAACCACCAAATTAATAAAACCGGGCAACTACATAGATAATTTCTATGCACCAAGTTGTTATTCGTGCAGTGTTTTATACTAAATCATTAGGTTTCCCCACTACACACTTCTTTTTCTTCTTCTTCCCCTTGTTCCATTGCGGGATGGTGTCCATGTCACTTGATTGCTTCTTCTACTTTCATTGTTAATGTTCTCCATTTCCCTGTCTTCTGCGGTGGTCTTCCACTCTTGGCTGTTCGTACCTGCCCTTTCAAGATCTCGTTTGACACAGTCTTTCCATCGCAGCTTTGGTCTTCCTCGTCTTCTTCTGCCACCATCTTCTGCTTTCCATGCTCCGTGTTCCCCATTACACACTAGTCTTTAAATATGTAAAATATTACACACTAGTATTTAAATATGTATATATTATTTGTTATTCATCACTATAATTGGCATGCTTTTCATTTAAGTTGGCACTGTAAAAAAATCCAAAATTGAAGATATATTACCTTTCTCTGCATCTTCCCATTAACGGCTATGATGTAATCACAAAACATAAATGCATAAAAACATTTAATGGCACCATAGGTCCACTTGGCTGCAATTTGCCAGCCCCAAATGTTTCTTTAAACAGAGATTTGCTGAAGCCACGGGTAGCCATCAACTTATCACAACCAGAGGACAATCTAGGCCTTCCCTCCATTTCACAGGTGCCTGAAATATCGGCCTACCCCATTTGGTAAAGTGTATTTGTGTTCTGTGATGATCTTGCTCCCATTCACACATGCCCGAACCTAATCTCTCATTGGTGACTGGAATAGTGATTACATGCCTTTTGATTCCATCTAGATAAAATGACTGCGAACTATCCAGTAAAATCATCTATTAAATGCGCACTTAAGTGAAAGTTAATTGGGAATTTGTCAATTAAATTAAATTAACCCCTTTTGTGAAAGTTAATTAGTGAAATGTAATTAGCCTTCCTGGAGAAGTTAATTCATTAAATTAAATTAACTTGAGATAATCCAATTAACAAATTAACAATTGAAATTAACCCATGCCTGATGCTTTGTGTGTGCTATGATTGTGTGGGGCTATATAGCATGCCACCACAACAAAGAGAGTAATTGGCTTGCTAAATCTGCTGTATTGTTTCAGTGAGCAGATATTTTCCGAAACCATAACGCTGTCTGCTTACAAGTCTTTATGTTGTTTGAATAATGGCTTAGCAACTGTCTGTACATTGTCTGCTGCTCTCTGGCTGTTACCAACTGGCCACACGTAAGGTGACTTGGTAACACATTTAAAGTTGGAATAATATTATGTTTCAAACAAATCAGAGACTGGCATAATACATAATATATTATTAGATTTGAACCCCCCTCTTAAAATGCATGAACCCACCAATACTATGAAAATAATATTATTATTTTCATATTATTGGAGGTTCACGCTTTTGAGGAGGGGGTTCACGATACGGGGTTCACATAAAAAGGGGCTTCATATTTTTGGAAAAGGGGGGTTCACAAAAAGGGGTTTCATGTGAACCCCCTGAACCCCATGTAATGTGTTGTAATGGTTGATTTTAAACATTGTCATACACAATGGAAATCACTAGATAGTTCTGAGGTGACGACTGTCAGTTTTTACTTCTAACACAGATTTTGACAATATGTCTTAGAACCAACCAGAGATGGGAATGTGTTAACAACAAAATGTCCAATTTAAGATCTCACCATTTACTATTACTCGCTGGATGCTCATGGGTTGGTTCAACACGTGGTGGGAGCCACACACAAGATGGAACACACTTTGGACTTGGTAATAACCAGGAACAGTAGTCCACTTTTGAGAGGGACACCAACCGTTTCTCAGCCATGTCTTGGTGATTCGAAAGGTAACCCTTCTGGAGACCATCTGGCTGTATATCTTAGAGTCAACTTAGCGAAGCCGGAAAGTGTTCGCCAGCTGGTCGCCTTTAGGAAACTTAGGGACTTTGTATACCGGAATTTATCGAGGATCTAGCACCAATCTGTGCAGTGCAGCCAACAAGCTACATATATGTGCAGTGCAGCCAACAAGCTACTGATATGTGCAGTGCAGCCAACAAGCTACTGATCTGTGCAGTGCAGCCAACAAGCTACTGATATGTGCAGTGCAGTCAACAAGCTACTGATTTGTGCGAAGAAACATTTATTTTCTGAAAAAGATTAGAAACTGTAGCAAAGACTAAAACAACTTTTTTAATTAACGAGGCATCTTATGGGAAATCCGAATCATGTAATATTACGTTTACATTAGCGGAACAGTTGGCGAACACTTTCACTGACTTTTACATAACAGAAAATGCTACTATCCGAAGCAACATTAAAATAAGTTGCTTATGCAATGGAAAGGACCTGATGAGGTATTAGGGAAGGTCGGGTTAACTGATTACCGAATCCGGATTGGAAACAACACTAAGATCTTCCTTCTGAACATGTTAAACGAATATGTTTCCAGGTCGACAGAGGAAGTAGTGTCCACTGTGAGTCTATCTTGGATCCTCCTGGTGATTCTTCCTTAGAGATAGAACCACTGATAGGGAAACCGGGAGAGACCATTCAGCAAGTATTTATTTCACCCGAACTCGATTCTTCGCAAACCTAATCAGTTGGTTCGCTTGATCGAAGAATTTACATATATATTTTCGGAAAACTCTGGACGCACTCAACTTGTCGAACCCACTACCGCGATGAACACGACTAAACCTGTACATGTTAAGCCTTATCCGATTCCTTTCAACCAAGTATCGGACGTAGTCAAGGTAGATAGAATGCTCAAACTAGGTGTAATCGAACCATCGAAATCTCCATATTGTTCCCCTCATTTGGTGGTTAAGAAAACAGATGGAACAAATCGTCCAGTGGTAGATTTACGTCAGCTAAACCGAACTACCACTTTCGACTCTGAACCTAGCCCATTCCTGAAGCAATATTTGCCACTTTGTCCAAAGATCAGGTATTTAGTCAAGTTGACTGTAGCAAAGTTTTTTTGTCAGATTGCTCTGCATGCAAAGGATATAGACAGACAGACAGACAAACAGACATATAATGATTGCTTTCTGTAGTTCTTCTGGGCTATTCCAGTTTCGACGAATGCCATTTGGGTTATTCAACGACAGAGCATCTTACGGACGTATTATGCGAACACTCGTGAATGGGTTAACCGGCGTGGACAACTATGTGGATGACGTTGTGGTGCAAACATAGACGTGGCCAAAGCACCTAGCTGTATTCCGTGATGTGTTTAATCGTTTCAGGTATGCTGGAATTGCGGTTAAAATGTCGAAGTGTTGTCTTGGGTAGTCCAAAATTGACTTTGTTGGCCATCAAGTAGGAGAGGGGTAACTTATGACCCAGGATAATAAAGTAGAACGTGTGCGAGTGGCATCAGTTCCTCAGACCGTTACCCAGGTTAGGTAATTCCTGTGACGCACCGGATATTACCGGAAGTTTATTACAAAGTATGCAAGTAGTGCTACCCCTTTAAAGAATTAAACAAGGAGGGGGCAAACAAGAAGGTAGTGTGGTCGGAACATGCCGACCCGAGCGTTCAAAGAGTTGAAAGCTATGTTGTGCAGTACGCCAATTCTGAAACTGCCCTATTTTGTCGACCTTTTGTTGTTAGAACAAATGCATCAGACAAGGGCTGTTCTTTTGACTGCAGTGCATATCAGGATCACTCCCCACCCACATTTCAAATGTCTCCCAGTACAGACGCCACACTGCCTCACTCAGGATTCTAAAAACCAACACCACAAACAACTATCCAAATTAATTTACATTTATTACAATACGTAATAATCGTCACAGAAAAGTTAACAGCGGCCATGTTGTGTCTATGTATTCAATACGTTGCGTCTTATCATGCACTGGTTAAGTTACAGTGAGGCTTACGAATATGCGTAGCAATTTTTTGCCGTTGTGCCTTCATACGAAAGTTTTTGTCCCTTGATAATCATAGGTATTTAACTCCAAACAACAGTTCTAACAATTTGTTTGCACTCAATTGGTGATATAATTGCTACTGATTTAGAAAGTTTACCTCTTGGATAAATGTGTCTTTAGATAGTGTTACAACATTAGTTTGCAATAAGGTTGGACGTGTGTGTTCAAGGGCTTCCTACATATTTCCAGTAATTTGTTACAAGGTTGTCCACCCAGGTTGTGATCCTGGATAAATAATGATATATTTTGTGGAGGCAAATCTTTTACAGCACTCCATGTCTGTTAGACATGTTTGGCTCCCTGTGTAAGAGTCAGCTTAATTACTTGACAGCATGCACACTACGGCGCTAACTGCAATAGGTGGACACATATGATAAATATGATGTCATATAGCAAAGACGACAACGACGACGACAACAACATAAACAACGACAATAACAACATAAACAACGACGACGACAACACAAACAACGACAATAACAACATAAACAACGACAATAACAACACAAACAACGACGACGACAACACAAACAACGACAATAACAACATAAACAACGACAATAACAACATAAATTAAAAATCAACAAAACATATTCACTACAACCACCGCCTTCATTGTCATCATCACAAGTTCACAACGAATAATAACAACAACACCGTCATTACAAACGACCACCACCACCAGCAACAACAACACCGTCATTACAAACGACCACCACCACCAACAACAACAACACCGTCATTACAAACGACCACCACCACCAACAACAACAACACCGTCATTACAAACGACGACCACCACCACCAACAACAACAACACCGTCATTACAAACGACCATCACCACCAACAACAACAGCAACAACACTCCCATCGTAAAACTATAATATTTAACACACAACAATCAAACAAATACATAATAATAATAATAATAATAATAATAATAATAATAATAATAATAATAATAATAATAATAATAATAATAATAATAATAATAATAATAATAATAATACGAACAATAATAATATAGGCCTATAATACTAATAAAATAATAGTGATTTTAGTAATAATAATTAAATAATAATAATAACAATAATTTAATAATAATAATAATAATAATAACACTAATAATACTAATAATAACAACAATAATCATAATAGTAGTTGTAATCGTAATAGTAATATTAATAACAATAATAATAATATTAGTAATATTAATAGTAATAGTAATACTAGTAATAGTAACAACAAACATAATCACTAAATATGACATAATGAAAATGGACGTACAAAGGCCTTCATCACAGCGAGGGAAGTCGGGGATTTAGGAAAGTTTCCCGACAACAGGCATATGAAAAATACAAACTCCAGGGATCCGCTAGAGGGTATCACATAAAACAAGCCATTCCAGTATCAGTATCACAACAAAACACGTTCATAGCTGTCAACCCGTAATGGGTTCTTGGGCGTGAAACATTTTCCGTCCAGGGACACCAGGCCGCGAGTCCCCAACCTATGGACTTTAGTTAATTTCAAGAACACTTGGAGACCTGTGAAGACACGTTTTGTTTCAAAAGTAAAATAACGTTCATCGTCAACACGTGCTTACACGGCTTTCCAAAAGGGAATTTCATTGGTTGATGTTCAGCTGTTGACCAATCTCCGACAGCGTTTCACACAGCATTTGGTAAATGGCGGCTATTGCAAATACATTTAACTGGGGCGTTTGCTTGCAAAAAACGCAACTATTAGAGTCTGTGCCTCATTTTCGCAAAACAATGTATATTTGTTTCGTAATTTTCATGGCTAAAAAAAATTACAATATACCTGAGATTGTCAGACCTATGCCGTGAAACATTGACAAATAATACAAAACGGTGAGTCTTACGGCTTATGCGTTATAGTTATAGTATGCACGTTTACAGAAGATCGGACTTATAATTCGCTAGGTGGCAACATGAAGCAATAATATAAAGTTTAATGATTAATATGTTGGTATTTTCGTCATTACTTTTTGGGTTAGCGAATGTTTAGGAATGGAACGGTAGGAAAAAAACGACAGTAAGACACCACCGATCAAGAGAGGCGCGGTGGTGTATCGGTTACAACGTCTGATTCTCAATCGAGAATCCTCTCGCTGGTGTTTCAAAGCTTTGATAATTTCGTTCATTCCACGTTGCAACAGTTAACCAATAAGTGCAAGTAAACAACTTTTATGACGCAATCGACATGTTTACAGTTATATGCAAAACGTAACGAAGTCGTCAATTTCCCAATGGCTTGTGTTATTATTTCGCAGACATATGTAAACACTTAGAACGTATTTGGTGACAACGTTAGAGGAGACTGTAAACCCATAGAACGTATTTGATGACAACGTTAGAGGAGACTGCGATTAGTTGTAACACGGGTAAATTCAAGCAGACGTACTACAGACAAACCGGGTAATATGGTAAACTTTGGCTAGTCTACCTGTTATGTGTTTGGGTGCAGATGATTTATTCTGTACTATTCTTCTTTTATTAGTTATAATCATGACTATATACTCTAGCTGTTACATAGGCCATTTAACTATGCTTTCAGCATGTTTTAATGTAATCATGTGTTGTGGATGAGATGGTGGTTGGGTAAGTTGTAATATTTCCCCGGACAAATTGTATTGGCTAACAATTCGAACCGCAATCGTGCAATATGCGGTTTTTGTTACAACCTGCCCCGGTCTCCCCTACTGCTGATAGGAAATGTAATGTGTTATTGAATGTAAAGACGTATGCCAACACACGGCACAGCCAATGTCTTACTGGCCAACCTTGTGATGATCAATTAATCAAAACATTTAAATGTCAATCCTCTATTCGAATGTTTATTGACTCGATCTAAATCCAATTTGCAAAGAATCAAGACACCATTGTATCAACTACAACATGCTAACTCGTTTGTGCATAATTTATGTAGATCTTCTTAAATCATCAGACAAACTGTTTAAATATTTGATATTTTTGAAAGAATGAAAATTCACGCACATGAAAGTCACGCACATGATCGGTCTTCGCCCTGCAATGTTTAAAATTTTGGATGTCCACTGTTTTGAGCCTTGCCAGATACACATATTTTGTTTCAATGATTTGAACAAAACCACGCATTTTATTAAGTTGACTGCATATATTAGTTAACTGTTCTCCCACTACATATTTTGATATAAAATAACCGTAATCACAATTAGCTAAATCAGTCGAGTATGAAGTTTTATGTAACCCAGCAAGTGTCAGGAACGCCCCCGCAATAACTGAAATATAGGTAATCCACAAGACTGTGTGACACCAGGCGTCAACGTAGAGGAAATTCTATGTCAACTTCTACTCGCATGTCCGCCCCCCATCCTTTGTTCTCGTTCTCCATTACCCTCACACTCTCGGCAAATATCTCTTCCGTCAGCCTTCCGATCTCATTCTAGACATTCGTCTTCTCCTACTACCCTCGCTTCGTCAACCGTTCCCCGTCCATTCTTTCCACGTTTTCACGTGTCCAGCCCACTTTAACCGACTCCTCACCAACTCGTGGAACTCTCTTTCACAACAGCCTTCTCCCTCAGCTCTAATATTTTAAAATAATTATTTTACTCATTTATTTTCGCAAATATATATATATATTTATATTAAATGCAATGTATGTGTTGTGTAAACTAATTGGAGCTTAGGAAACATCTCAAGAAGTCATAAGTAACTCGGCTAGTACATTATATAGTGTTATTTTATCAATTTACGATTATGATAATATGATTATAACGAGAGTCTCAAATGTGAATCGGTATTAGACTTTTCGATATGCAGCTGTGGAATGGACACAGCCTGGAGGAGGAGAAGAGACATACCACTGGACACAGCCTGGAGGAGGAGAAGAGACACACCACTGGACACAGCCTGGAGAAGGAGAAGAGACATACCACTGGGCACATGGGGAATGTAGAAGGAGAAATTAAGCTGGCTGGGAAGACCTGGACTAAATTCAAATAGCTCGCTCAAGACCGTGCTGACTTTAAATTATATCTTGGCGCCTAATGCTCAAGTGCGAGCGAATAAGATTTAGTGAGTGAGCGATCAAGGAAATACTGCGTGCTAATTTGTCAAAAAACGCGCGCGTATTAATAACCATTCGTATGCAGTGAAAACAACGATCATGTCAGTGCCTTGCTAAGTGTACAATACAATCCATCGATGTCAACGATTTATTCCTGCCAGACGCCAGATGATAGCACACAGCGTTGTATATTGAACGCTTACCAATTAAACATCTCACAAATTAATCAAGCAGATGAATACTATTAATTACAGATAGTTCAACATTATTACACACACATCGACGATGTCTCTGCAGCTACTAAGACCCTGAGTTGTATAAGTTGTTCGTGCTATTTTCTACATGTTGTTGGTGAGATTGTGTCACGCAGGAGGCTACATATACTTCGTGTTTCTTACGTAGCTCGTACTATTAGCTGAACGGTCTTTGTGCGACAGTTGGTGAGACTCTGTCGTTAACACGTGTATTGAAGAGACGAGTGCTGCATGAATTCAACTGGTAGATGTTAATGCCGATGTTAATAAGATACCCATTTGAGATAGACAGGTGAAGTCCGAACGCAGCAGAAGATGCTGAGGAATGATCTGCCGAACTTAGGTTTGTATATGAGTTAGAGAACGATGTTATAGTATGTGCTGAAGACGGCCAGAGTCAGCTGAACCAAGACGAACCCACTGGCTGCTTTGGCGGTGTTGGACTGGCCGGTCTTTGTCTACAAGAACAAAACAGATTCAACTTCGATTTATAGGAGCCATGTTGAATATCTGCATACACTACAACGTACAAACGCACGTACGCACCCACGCACCCAAACACGTAGGCACGCATGCACGCACGCACACGCACAAAAACAAACACACACCAGTGTGAACCGTTACAATAAAAACAACATTTACTTGTGATTCGTATTCTCAAAAGCACAGTTGCAATGACGTAGCAAGTTGTAAACAACAATGACGTAGCAAGTCGTAAACAACAATGACATAACAAGTCGCAAACAACAATGACGTAACAAGTCGTAAACAACAATGACGTTGTCCTGCCTACCTGCGTTTATATCACTATGGAGTTTACTTTGAATTTATAATCAGGTTGAGGCAGTTGAGTGGCGCAACTGTCGGTGAGTTTGGTAGGAGACGCGGAATATAAAATATAAATGTGCTGCCGTCTAGCGAATGATCCAAAATCATTTGCCTTGTCGGAGAACGCCAGGTATTGTGTGTGGCGTCATTGCTACCACTACCATTGCATACGTGGTCGCCCCACGCCGCGATCATCTCAATGTAGGCACGATGACTTTACACATCAGGTACACTTGCACCAAAGTATGTTATGTTAACTTATGTACTAGGGCTTCATACATCTGGCAGTAGTTTCCATTTATTTGTCGCACACTTCTGCATATACAACACAAACAGTTCAACGAAAAACACCGAGGAATATATGGCAGCTTTATATTTGAGGACATGTTTGCTGATAGCTTGACGGACCTGTTGTGGTGGCTGCGCAACACGTCACGTGGTGGATATGTCAATTATTAGTGACGTCACACTGACACGACGATCACTGATAAATAGCGCAGCTGCACGTTGATGACGTCACGCTTAGGACACAATCACTGATGCACCGCGGTAGAGAGAAGGTGGACGTGTTTCCCTGTCGACGCTGTTACTGAGACCCTAGTCAGATCTAAGTCGTGTGAAACTTTCGCGGCATACACTGACACCTCTCTTATTCACACGTTGGTCTTGCCACACTGCCAAGGCAGTTGTTGGGAACACACGGAACTGCATCTTAGTCGAGTGACGCTGTCACTGCATTTACTTGGACTATATTTCGTTTAAATTGTTCGTGTCACTTGTTGTACGTTCGTTGTGCGACGTTGACACAGCAGCTGCTGAGACGTTGCAATCAACGCGAGACGAGTGTCGTATGTTTTTGATGGACAGTTGGTGGGGCCGGTGTTACTGGGAGGCCCAGCGGGAGAGACGGATGCACGGTCGATGGTCGGACGCAGCAGAAGATGACGAGACACGATTTGCGGAACTCAGCGTTGTAGATGAGGTAGATAACGATGTTGTAGGACGTGCTGAAGACGGCCAGAGTCAGTTGAACCAAGGCGGACCAACTGGCCGCTTCGGCACTGCTGGACTGGCCGATCATTTTCTACAGGAATAAAAAACATTGTATTTGATTGTAGGAGTAACGTTGATTCTAAACAATTATACGTGCGCGCTCTCATGCACGCATGCACGCTCGCACGCACGCACACTAACACAAACACACACACACACGTACACACAACCACACACACACGCACGCACGCANCACGCACGCACGCACGCACGCGCGCATACACAAACAGCCTCAACCTTAAAAATATATATTTAATTGTAAATCGAGTATTGCTGATGACGTGTACGAGCACCAAGTGTTGCTGATGACGTGTACGAGCACCAAGTGTTGATGACGTGTACGAGCACCAAGTGTTGTTGATGACGTGTACGAGCATCAAGTTATTGATATCGCTAATTTTCATTGTCCGCGTACAATGTTTTAAAACATTCACTTTTGTTCTAACACAAGAATCATGCGCTACAATAAATAATGTAAAAAAAGGAAGACAATAACAGATAAAACAAAATTACAGCATCGACAAAGAGAACGTAGTAAGAAGAAGGAGAAGAGAACTGCGATGATGAATAACATCTTTATAATCCTAGTTATGTTGTACGATACGAATGATGACGTCAGATCCCCGTCGTCTGTACGATGAACGTGAGAAGACGGCAGTTGCGACTGAAAATGAGCGCCATCATGTACGATGCAGATAGGATACAGACACCGTTCACCTTGTCAAAAACATCAGACTTAGGCTTTCATAACATAAGTGTTGCTAACATCTTATGACGTCATCTGCTCGGGGTGGACGGCACAGTCGAAAAATGTCGGCGCGGCCACTTGAACTGGCAATATCCATATTACGCCAATGATCTTCAACGCTTTCTTGCGGTAGATGGTATGCATAGGACCCAGCACAACAGATCTGAAACAACGAATTTGCTGACAATCGCGTTATTTTGATCCTAATATGTTGCTTACGTTCACACCACACACGGGGCCGTTACTATATTAGATGTAGAATAATCTGTTAAATCAAGTTAATATTACAAGTTTCTCAAATAAATGAAGTTAAGTTAATGACCCTGTGATCAAAATTAAGAACATTTGAAAATCATGTATTTAAGGTATATTATATATATTTACCTATGGGACTGTAAGGAAATTATATATCTTCATAATATCCAACATATATTATGTATTAATATAAGGTGATATCATAAATAAGCATAACATAAATATTTTCATTGTCATAAAATCATCATCATGTACATTGCATATAGTTTCACTTCCTCGAATAAATTAACATCTTAAATTATATATTCGCCCCCTACCGGTAGCATTCTCAGCCAGAGCCACCATGATGTGGATGGAGCAAGTGATGCTTTAGACGGGCAGACCATGGTCCAGCTTGCAATGGATCTAGGCTGAAACCACAACTGTCAACGTAAAAACGCGGCAGCTGCACCTAACTGTGATAGGTGCACACATTTGATAACTGTGATGTCAACAACAACAATAACAACAAAAACGACGACGACAACAACAACATCAATATGAAAGGCAACACAACATTGTCACTACAATCTTCATTACGAACAGCAATAACAACACAGTCATTACAACCGTCACCACCAACAACAACAACACCGTCATTACAACCGTCACCACCATCAACAACAACACCGTCATTACAAAACCGTCACCACCACCAACAACAACACCGTCATTACAACCGGCACCACCACCAACAACAACACCACTCCCATCGTAAACTATAGTAAGTAAATCAAAATAATAATGATAATAATAATAACAATTATAACATTAACAATAATATTAATAATAATAATAATAATAGCAACAACAACAATAGTAATAATAATAATAGTAATATTAATATTAACAATAATGCATAATCGCTAAATATGATATAATGAACAGGACACACAAAAGCCATCATTAGAGCGCGGGACGCCGATGATTTAGGAAGGTATCCCGACAATACATATCAACCATATGAGAAATACAAATTCCAAGGATCTGTTTTCAAACACTAAATGTCGTTGGTTGATGTTGAGCTGTTGACCAAACTCTGACCGCGTTTCACGCAGTATTCGGTAAATGGCGGCCATTACGTTTAACTGAGGCCTTTGCTTGCGGAACACACCAATAGATAATGTGTCTTATTGTCGCAAAACAAGCATATTTATTTCATAATTTTCATTGCTAGACAAAATGAAAATATACGTGAGATTTCAGGTAATGCATGATGATAGCACGAAGCAATAACTTGTTTAAATCTGTGTGATAAATATGTCGGTGTTTTCGTCCTTATTGTTAGGGTAGCGAATGCTTACGAGGGGAACTTACGAGGGAAACTTACGAGGGGAACTAACGAGGGGAACTTACGAGCTTGAACAAAAACAACAACAACGAACGACAACAAATAAAGGGCAGCAAAGGTGTGCTCTTGATCAGGTTAATTGCTGTTATATCCTCAAGAAGATTGTAGTACTCTAAACATACAACATGTTTTGTTTAATTTCAAATTAAGTTACCATTTCCTATAAAAACTGAGAAAGCAGAGGTTTAATACAGCGGTGGGGCGCGGCGGTGTATTGGTTGGAACGTCGGAATCTCAATCGAGATTGATCGAACTGCCGCTTCAAAGCTTTGACAATTTCGATGTGCCGACGTAAGCCATTTAACAGTAATTTATGTATGTCTTACTGTAATAATTTGTTGTGAAGGAGATGGTGCTTGGGCAATTTGTAATATTTCCCAGGACAAATTGTATCGGCAAACAATTCGAAACGCAATCGTGCAATATGCTGTTTTTGTTACAACTTACCCCGGTCTCCCCTACTGCTGAGATGGAAAGCAATGTGTTACTGCACATAAACACGTATGTCAACAAATTGGGACAGACAATTTCTTAGAGGCCAACCCAGTGTCACAAAGTTATTTTTTTCCTGTAGAAATGACCGGAAAATCCAGCAGCGCGTGTGGCCAGCGGTTTCGATTTGTTTCCGCTGGCTCTGGCCGTCTTCAGCACGTCCTAAAACATAATTATATGCCTGATTTACAACGCTGAGTTCCGCAGATCGTTCCTCGGCATCTTCTGTTGCGTCTGCACCTCGACAGTTCACCCGTTTCACTCTCTTGGACTGTTAGTGTTCCTGTTACTTTTGATCTATGCAAGGAAAATAAAATATCCAACAAAGGTGGTAAATGTCGAGGACTCAAAATGGTGATATATATATATATATATATATAA
>SDWI01001087.1:98702-118459 GCA_009193005.1 Lamellibrachia luymesi | reverse complement strand
CCACAAATAATTTACCCGTGTTACAACTAATCGCAGTCTCCTCTAACGTTGTCATCAAATACGTTCTAGGTGTTTACAGTCTCCTCTAACGTTGTCATCAAATACGTTCTATGTGTTTACATATGTCTACGAAATAATAGCACATACCATTTGGAACTTGACGTCTTCGTTACGTTTTGTATATAACTGAAAACATGTCGCTTGTGTCATGTAAGTTGTTTATTTGCACGTATTTGTTAACTGTTGCAACGTAAGGTGAACGAAACCATCAAAGCTTTGAAACACCAGCGAGAGGATTCTCGATTGAGAATCAGACGTTGTAACCGATACACCATCGCGCCCCACCGCACTATTAGCCTTCTCCTTTTCTAGAAGACATTTATACTGATTTTGAAATTAAGTACACAATAGTGTATGTACAAAGTACTACAATATACTTGAAGACACCAATAGATTCGGCAACGATGTATCATGTCCCCATTTCACCACCATTTAAGGAGATCGAGCGCATTCCAGTTTCTAGCCGACTCTCGTGTCTGTCTGTCGTAACTATGGAGGTGACGTCGCACACGCGTTTCATATTGGTAAGAAACCCGATATTGATAAGAAACCCGAATTTGTCGATCACATCCTTCATGTGGTTTGTGCTGTTTCTTATCTCCCCGTCAAGTCGATTGATGATCTGCAGCTGCTCTTGCCTCAGGTCCGCTTGTAGTGACAAACCGGCATCCTCACCGCTTTCTCCCGCCATTCGTCTTCTCCGCCGCACCTCACAGAAAGTCGTGACCTTCGCCTTTGCCTTTTCAACAACGTTTTCGCGTTTCTCTTCGCAGAAGAGAACAAGAGCCCCATTTTTGGTCGCGCAACTGTCCAGCCCGAGCCCAGGCGTTTGCAGGAATATTTGAACATCATTGATCTCTCTTAGGACTGGACGCCAGATTGCCAGGTAGGCAATGAAGGTTGAAGACATCATACATGAGAGCAGAATGGCGGCATCAGAGCGTGTGTCAGTCGTGTCGTGATCATCGTCGCGGAGTTGCTCCAATGCAGCGGTAATGGACTCCAGACTCGACGCCACCGCATCGACTGCATCATGTCTCGAGCTCCATCGGGTCTCGGATGCTGAGAAGAACACGAAGAGACGATCCATCGTCCCAAAGTAGTAGTGGCATCGACTGACGCTTGCGCAGAGTGGACGTCCGCCAAGTTCAGCGAGTGATTGTTGTTGGGGACGTAGGTGGCCAGTGAGTTGATGTCCATAATCGTTCGCTGCACGCCACTGTGGACACCAGCCATCGTAGCCGCATTATCATATCCTTGGCCTCGGATATCCTGAATATCAAGATGGGCGTCCCTCAACTTGGCCAATATCTGATTCATCAGTGCTTCGGCGTTCTTCTCTCCGAACTCAATAAAGCCGACAACTGTTTCATTAACCTCGACTTTCCTCCTGAGACGTTGACGTATCTCAATAGTTGTGACATCTGGACGACGTGAGCCACGTCATGAGCCAAGTGCTATCAAATATGATGGAGTAGTACTTTGCCTCACGGACTTAGTCCAGGATAACTGCCAATACGCGACGACACAGAATGGAGATGAATTCATTATGGGTGGCTGCAGAGATATATAACACGGTGTTCGGTTGGGCTTGAATGCGAGTGAGGTGTTCCCGGACCACCGGATCGTATTTGCCGAGGAACTTCACCAGCTCCAGGAAGTTGCCGGTGTTTTCTGTGGATGAGAGAATCTCTCGGTGGCCTCGGAATGCGAGGTTTTGCCTGCAAAGGAAGCGAATGCAGTTCATCTGGCCGCAACATGGTTTAACCTCTAACCTGGTTTGCACTGTCAATCGTCGCTCCCATCTCCAGGCGCATGCGGAGCTCGGCCCATAACATGCGGGTGTCTCATGATCCGGTGTCTCCTCATGACCCGGTGCCTCCTCATGACCCGGTGCCTCCTCATGATCCGGTGTCTCCTCATGGACGCCGATTCGAGGATTGAGCTTTATCCAGTTCTTGAATCCAGATGATCTTCCAATGGTGCTTGTTCCGGTGCCGAACAGACGACAACAAAACACTGCACACAATCTAAGGAGGGCGAATACATCAGCCAAGAGCGGAGTAGCTACTCCCCGTCACCTAGCACCTTGTAAAACCATCAGCGGTTCATGCTCCTATCGTCACTGGGTTGGCTGGGAAAGGACCGTCTTTGTTCTGGAAGCCAAGAGGCCCCCTCCGAACCAGCTCTACCCGTAGCTCGTCTGGGACATACCGGGGCCAGGTTCTTGCATCGTGGAAGATGTTCTCGCCTAGCTGCGCCTCCGCATCGCCGCTGTCCTCACGTACGGCCGCCGCCGGTCCGGCCACATCGGCAAGCTCAACCTCAGCGTTCTCCTCTACGGCCGCCGCCGGTCCGGCCACATCGACAAACTCAACCTCAACGTTCTCCTGTACGGCAGGCGGCGCCAGTTCCACGTGTTCTCCGTCCTCTTGCAGTGGTCGTGGTTGCATTGCAACAGCTCCATCTTTGTCTTGTCTATTGCGGTCTAACCGTTGGCGTTTGTAGAACGAGCGTAAAATATTTCAAGCGGTGGCTTCATTTTCTTACCATTTTGTTAGCAATCAAATTTGCGTGAATAAAGAATGGTGTCCGCCGTTAAGTTTACAGTAACACTAATAACAATAACCTGTATTTACATAGAACGGTATAACCAAAAATAAAATCTGTTCAGAGGCGCTTAAAATAAAATATTGATTAACATTGTTATTATTATTACTACTATTATCAATTCAAAAATCAATATAATAATTAAATATATTAGGGTTGTATGTATAAATTATGGAAAATGGAGACGCTCTCTACAAGACGTCAAAACAAGGAGACTAGCTGATGTTGGCAGCGACCACAACCTCTTGATAGGGAAACTTGCACTGAAACTAAGAAAGGCAAAGACAGGAAAGAAGAAGAAACAGCTTTTGATACCACCAATCTACAAAACCCAGAAACCAAGCAACAGTTCACAATTGCTCTGAAGAACAGCTTTAGTATTCTGCAGGAGGAAAAAGAGATGACTATACACAGTTTCAACATGGCCATGGAGCTAGCAGGGAAAGCAGTGCTAGGCTACAGAAGAGCAAAGAAAGAGCAGTTTATTTCCACATCAACTTGGGACAAAATAGACCAAAGGAAAGGAATACAGAAAAAGCTGCTCACCACAAAGTCCCCAAGACTCAAAGAAAGACTTTCAAGAGAATACTCACAAAAATACAAAGAAGTAAAAAGGAGTACCAGAGCAGACAAACGCACTTACATTGAAAACCTCGCAGAAGACGCAGAAGCAGCAGCAAGAAGAAAGGATATGAAGTCACTCTACCAAATAATCAAGAAGCTGAAAGGAGATACAGGTCCAAACCAGAATCTCCCACTGAAAGACGCAGATGGAAAGATAATCACAGTTGAGAAAGAGAAAATAGAGAGATGGAAGGAGCATTCCCAACAGGTTCTCAATCGTGCAGATCCACCCAGACTTGCAGATATCCCGGAGGCAGCAGATGACCTTGAAATCAACCTCGACCAAATCACAGAAGCAGAAGTCAGAGAAGCCATTAAAGCCCAGAAGAATGAAAAAGCACCTGGAAGCGACAGCATCTGCGCAGAAATACTGAAAGCAGATGAACAAGAGACATCCAGAATCCTATGCCAGATCTTCCAGAGAATATGGGATGAAGAAAACACACCAGATGATTGGAAGACAGGCACAATTATCAAGCTACCAAAAAAGGGCGACTTGGGGAACTACAACAACTGGCGGGGCATAACCTTGTTATTAATGACATGCAAGATTTTCAACCGCATAATCGTGAAGAGAATATCAGCAGCTATTGATACAATCCTCCGCCAGGAACAAGTCGGGTTCAGAAGAGGCAAGTCATGCACCGACCACATTTTCACGCTACGTCAGATTGTGGAACAAAGCACGGAATGGAACAATACGATCTACATTGCCTTCATTGACTTTGAAAAGGCCTTTGACAGCCTTCACAGAGAATCCTTGTGGCGAATACTACGTCACTACGGGATCCCACAGAAGATGATAAATGTGATCAAGATACTTTACACAGACGTCCAGTGTCAAGTCGCCTGTAACAGTCACATGTCAGACAGCTTTAGCGTAAAATCAGGAGTAAAACAGGGATGCATTCTCTCACCATTTCTTTTCACCCTTGCCATTGATTGGCTGATGACAGAAATCACCAAAAATGGAAACAGAGGCATCAGATGGACACTTACCTCGATCTTGGAAGACCTGGACTATGCAGATGACATTGGACTGCTGTCTAACAGGCACAAGGACATGAAAGAAAAGATGGACAAACTCACAACAACAGCACCACAGATTGGGTTAAAGCTCAAGACAGCAAAAACCAAACTGATGAGGATCAACTACAAGACAGATAACCCCATCACCATAAACAACATAAACAACAGTGATGCTTTGGAAGACGTTCAGGACTTTGCATACCTGGGAAGCAAAATCACAACAGATGGAGACTCTGCAAAAGATGCCATGGCTAGGATCAGAAAGGCAAGTCAGACCTTCGCTATGCTGAAGCCCATCTGGAAATCCAAGCAACTGAGATTGGAAACAAAACTGAGACAATAGTAATGTTCTCAGTGTACTTCTTTACGGCTCAGAGTGCTGGAAACTGACAGCCAAGCTAGCACACAAGCTTGAGACCTTCCAAAACAGGTGTCTACGGAAGATCCTAGGAATATTTTGGCCCAACACCATCACTAATGAAGAGCTGCACCGCAAAACAGACGCAACATCCTTGGCCACACAGATAAAGAAGAAAATATGGAGATGGCTTGGACACGTGTGCCGAATTTCACATGGCGCACTACCCAAGACAGCCTTACGATGGACAGCAGATGGTAAAAGGAGACGTGGTCGCACAAAAGAAACATGGAGACGAACAGTGAAGAAGGAGATGAAAGAATGCGGCCTGACATGGAACACCATCACCAAATGGGCTGCAGACCGACAGCAGTGGCGCTCTCTTGTTGATGCCTTATGTGCCACCAGGCACGAAGAGGACTAAGTAAGTAAGTAAGTATAAATTATACTAAACTTGCTAAAATGAAAAATTTTATGTAGACGGCGTCTGTTTACATAATCACCATAAACATATTTAATTTAACAGGAGAAAGTGTATTTGAAACCTTTGTGCGTAATATATCTTTGAAGATAATAACTTTGTTGGATGTTTACACTCCCAGTGCTCAACATATCCAAATATTGGTGTATGTAGTGATTGCTCCTAGTTTGAGCACTCTATCTACCTTAACTACGTCCGATACTTGGGTGAAAGGAATCGGATAAGGCTTATTTTTTTGTCATGTAAAAGTCAGTGAAAATGTTCGCCAACTATTCCGCTGATGTAAAAGTTAATAATATTACATGATTCGGATTTCCCGTAAGATGCCTCGCTAATTTGAAAAGTTGTTTTAGTCTTTGCTACAGTTTCTAATCTTTTCAGACAAGAAATATTTCTTCGCACAGATCAGTAGCTTGTTGGCTGCACTGCATTGTTCTCTGGATAACTGCCGATGAACAGCCGGTCTCGTTCACCGCTACAACTGTTCTGCTGTTCTGCGCGTCTGTATGGTCCGCCTCACCTCTCGTTTGAATATCATTGAATATTCGGCCTTATAGTTACCGGCTTTCTTTGGAAGGGAGCGTGTTGGTCGGCAACAAATTCAATTCCTGTAGTGTAGGAGTGTACAAGCCCATCGAGCGGGTTTTCAATGTTGTTCAAGATTGGTGCTAGATCCTCGATAAATTCCGATATACAATGTCCTTAGTTTCCTAAGAGTGACCTGCTGGCGAACACTTTCTGGCTTTCTGACGGCTAAGTTGACTCCAAAATATAGAGCCAGATGGTCACCAGAAGGGTTACCTTTCAAGTTACCAGGCTGAGAAACGGTTGGTCTCCCTCTCAAAAGTGGACTACTGTCCAGTGTTATTACCACGTCCAAAGTGTGGTCCATCTTGTGTGTTGCTCCAAACCCATGAGCATCCTGGGTCATTGCATTGTCCAGTGGAAGTTGAGGTCTCCTGTTGTGATTACTTCGTGTTATAGAGCGGGAAGTTGAGGTCACCTGTTATGATTACTTCGTGTTATAGAGCGAGACGTTGAGGTCACATGTTATGATTACTTCGTGTTATAGAGCGGGAAGTTGAGGTCACCTGTTATGATTACTTCGTGTTATAGAGCGGGAAGTTGATGTCTCCTGTTATGATTACTTCGTGTTATAGAGCGGGATGTTGAAGTCTCCTGTTATGATTACTTCGTGTTATAGAGCGGGAAGTTGAGGTCACCTGTTATGATTACTTCGTGTTACAGAGCGGGAAGTTGAGGTCCCCTGTTATGATTATTTCGTGCTATAGAGCGGGAAGTTGATGTATCCTGTTATGATTACTTCGTGTTATAGAGCGGGAAGTTGAGGTCACCTGTTATGATTACTTCGTGCTATAGAGCGGGAAGTTGAGGTATACTGTTATGATTACTGCGTGTTATAGAGCGGGAAGTTGAGGTCTCCTGTTATGATTACTTCGTGTTATAGAGCGGGAAGTTGAGGTCACCTGTTATGATTACTTCGTGTTATAGAGCGGGAAGTTGATGTATCCTGTTATGATTACTGCGTGTTATAGAGCGGGAAGTTGATGTCTCCTGTTATGATTACTTCCTGTTATAGAGCGGGAAGTTGAGGTATCCTGTTATGATTACTTCGTGCTATAGAGCGGGAAGTTGAGGTCTCCTGTTATGATTACTTCGATTATAGAGCGGGAAGTTGAGGTATCCTGTTTTGATTACTTCGTGTTATAAAGCGGGACGTTGAGGTCACCTGTTATGATTACTGTTATGATCGGGAAGCCGTCCAAATTCCACTCATCAGAGAACACCCTGTTGTTATATGCGTTTCCTTTAGAGGGAGGCGGACGGCAAATGACGCACAGCCTGACATAAACACCAGCGGTACTAACTGAACAGTGATCGAAGTGAGTAAACACGACATGTAGATTAACCGGCGCAATCAACTGAACATTTGCACCAGCAACATCTACAACGTGCACAGCTGCTTCGAAACGGGGTTTGATCCTCGCTGGAATATCGTGTTGTTTGCGCTGACGGCCTAGTTTACCAAGTAAAATTCGCGTCATGAATATTCTCAGCATCGAATTAATGCATGCAACGTATCTTGTGGTATCGAAGTGACACCCCTGGCGGCTGGGTTAAGAGGAGACAACGGCGGAATAATGAGTTGGAGAAATATATTATATGATGACGTCGACGACAGTGATGATTATGGTGATGATGACTATGACGACGACGACAACGATGACAACAACGACGACAATGATGGTGATGAAGACGACACAGATGATGACAATGGCGACGACGACAACGACCACAATGATGAAGAAACTGATGATGTTAACTGTCAAGTACTATACGCTAATGAGTAACTTTACATTATAAATATTTTTTATTTCGATATTAATCCTTTCAAATTGTTCTCTTCAGCTTTGTGTAATTAATTCGTATGTTTGATGTGTTTGAATAAACGCTTTTAGTTTGATTGATTTGATTTTTATTGCTCGTGACGCGTAAGAAACACTGACCACCTGTGAACGTCTGCTCGCAGGTGGTTCATCCCAACGTCTAAAATGGCGGAACCCATTTTGGCAGACAAACAATATAAATAACAAACTCTCTGGACCCAATCGAAACTACAACTTACTAGATATTATCACAATGGAGACAGGAATGGCAGTCCAAGCCAACTGCTCTGCATATGTTCATCCCAGAACCACCTACTCCATTAGGTCTCCCACGAAAAGCTTCGACCAAGCTGAAACGTCGCGAAAGTGAGCTGGCCGCATTACGAGTTCTTACTTTTTACGTTTGTGCAGAAACTATTCAAACTATGCTAATTAACCTGCTGTTTGGCACCTTCGATTTGCACTGAGCTACATTCAATGCATTTTTTGTGTGTGCCAAATTAGTAAAATGTTTTGGAATAAATTGGGGTAGACGTATTAAATTGCAATTGGGGAACGGAAGAAGGTGACACAGATCTAGAGCATTACTATACATGTAGACCTCAACAGACGAGGACTCTGGATATTTGAAACGGAACAGGTGCGCCAATAAATTTCCATTTCGTGTTTTGCTAGCGACAAGGGTGGCGACTGCTATGTGTATTACTACAGCGGACTTCTGTAACGATATGTTGATTAGGGAATACGTAGTTTTACTGCTCAGCCTAATTGATGGTTGTAGAATACGAATCACACAATCATCATAGTTGCTGTGCCATTCATTATGCAATCAAATGAAAGTGAAATTGTTATCTCACACACACACGTGCGTGCGCACGCACGCACGCACGTATACAAACAAACACACGCAAATATGCCCACATGTGCACGCGCAAATGCGCACGCGCAAATGCGCACGCGCATACACATACACACACATATATACGCGCGCGGGCACGCACACACACACACACACACACACACACACACACACACACACACACACACCATTTCATGTTAAAACAAAATGTAGCTGTGACGAATGCCATATTGAATTGATAAAACAAAGTCAAAGGTTCCAGGGTAATATCCGTCGGATAATATTTCAAAACATACGTGAACAGATTCATGTTTTAAACTTATTTTCGAGGAAGAACCCAAAATCACAATCCGGCTTCGTGACTGAACCTGCGCTGCCAAATAGCGAAGAAAGGGAACATAAGCGGCTCGTCAATTAAAAACACGTTGCTAGATTTGAAATATAATAATACGGAATATAATTATATAATGGTGTGCTCATACCTATGATCAATATCTTTCTATATACGTAATATCTAACTCGCATCTACAAACACACATAAAACTGACTAATTAAGCTGCTCAGCAGCTTTGTTGGGAGCATAACATGAAAGCGTCTCTGTCAGCGTTGTTGGGTGCATAACATGAAAGCCTATCTGTCAGCTACCACCGAATATTGATCGCAACAAGCTCCAGGAAAATAATCGTCTCTTATGAAATCTGGAGCCTCTTTTTCAATATATTGCAATGTAGAAACACTGCTCGTAAGTAATGTAATTGTCATGACAACATTACCATTAGCAGCTGCTACAACCACTGCGGAACAGAAGCGACTTAACTAATAAAGGGACGTATTTATTGGACAGTGTAACTCCATTAGCAGATTTACAATGCAAAACGGAACACAATTATAAAAAAATAATGGGTTTTATGGTACGATAATAACTCCATTGGCAACTGTTACTACGGTACAGAAATACCAAAGACAATTAATTGGTTTTAGTGGACGAAATAACTCCATTGGCAACTGTTACTACGGTACAGAAATACCAAAGACAATTAATTGGTTTTAGTGGACGAAATAACTTCACTGCCAAATCTTACTGCCGAACAGGATTATCAAAACAATTAACCGGTTTTCGTGGACGACGTAACGCCATTGGACGACGTAACGCCATTGGACGATAATAACTCAAATGACAAATCTTACTGCGGAAAAGAAATACCAAAGCAATGAACGACTTTTGGTAGACGATATAACTAAATAGGGAAATCCTACTGCGGAACAGGTTTTGACTGTAAATGTCAAAGAACACTGCAATGCCTATACACAATATGTGCACACGTTGCCAACGAGCTAACACCTACAAAATTTGCTCCTTACACCCTTTATCACCCAGACTTAATATGAAGCCAACATTTACTCCCTGTTTCTATTCACTGAAGTTGATGTTATCATCAAGACTTAATATGAAGCCAGCATGTACTCCCTGTTTCTATTCAATGAAGTTTATGTTATCTTGCATGTACATGTCTAAGGATGGGCTTCATTTCCCATTAGTTACATAACAAGATGACGTACCTCAGATTAACATCATGGGCATGTCATTTTCTTAATTTACCATTGTACGGTACTACGTTGATATTTGTTTAAATTGGTTTTATTTTGTCATATTTTCAAGTAAGCCCGTTGTCCTACAGCTTATTGTTGGCCCTTGTGTAGGGCGCCCATATTCATCAGATAATAACATTATATATTATGCTCATATACGCTACGCGATTTACAATGAATGGACAGAAATTGTTCGATGTTATGTATACAAATGGCATAATATGTTTAACAAGTCAATATTTCAGTGCAAACTTCATCTGATTTAAAAAAATTGACAAAAGTACCAGAAAGACTAAGAAGAAAATGCCCAGCTCTTTAAAAAGAGCGAACGGAAACACGTTGTATGCACTACAAAAGAATGTACTCCGACTGAATCTTTTAAAGAGCTAAGAGATCTCTTGAAACAAACAAAGGGAACACATGCGCCAAACTTTTGAGTACATTCACACATGTGACGTATGAAAGTCATTTAATTGGAATGTTAATTATACCAAGACCACAGCTGTTCCTTGTCATCTCCTTCCATATACTAATATTGATATTAGTCAAAATCAGCATGTAGTTATTGTGTAGGTCTTATATAATTTTGGATGCGAATTTTGTGTTGGAAAATTACATATACTACCAAGGTGTTACTATTGGTGAGTCACGTAACAAATGTGAATGATTCTGATGTAAACAAAGGTAAATGCTCCTACCCCAGATCATTGTTGTTTATTTACACTTAAAGGGACTCCTCTTTGACTCCAATAATACGATGTTTTTTAGTTGGCTGAGACACTATTTGTAGCATAATATTGATATAGTTTATCTGAAGTCATTATACATCAGTAAGAATAATTGCAGGATCTTTATCGAAATTAATTAAATATGTTCCCTTAATGGTATTTAGAATGTTTTGATTTTTCCCCATTTGTTTTTCGTGAGATATTTATATAAATTCAAAAGGGATTAGTTAATAATGATTTAAAACATTCTTATTTCACAACTGTGTATTACGAATACTATTTGTCTCGATGCATAGTAAAAAAAAAACAGTACAATTATTCAAGACGAAACATTTTTTTTTACATTTTTTAAAAGTGATTAACACATTTGACAATCAAAGGTTTATCAAACTGGTGTAAACAATGAATACATACGCAAGTTGAAGGCCGATGTGCATATTAAATATGTTTAGAGAATTGAAATATGCTTCTTGTTATACTAACTAATTAAATAATATTGTTATTTTCATTAATTATTCTTGTTCTATTAATTAATGCATTGCTTTTTTCCATATATTAACATGGTATACATTATCGGCTACTAACCTGTGCCAACATTTCATCTATTGTCTTTTGAAAGTATTGCTGCAACCCGAAGATTTGTGATAATTCTCTGCCAGTTACGTCACAAACTAGGTCTAAGCACTCAGATATAATATAATGTAAAACAACTCCCGATGGTGATTATTTTTTCACAGAACATGCAGCAAATAGCTAAGGATGTGATGCGTGGACGACAAACGAAGTAGATTAATAGTCCACGTGACAGGCTCTTTTGACTTGGACGCGTACTTCATTTTCATTCTGGACGTGAGCCTTAACGCTGCAGCGACAGCGCATGCGTAGTTAATTAGTTTCTGCATTGTTTGTATTGCGTATCATATGGACTTTACTACTGCCAATAACCACAAGTTAATCTTGTTACTTTCTACGTTTTACTTGTAAGCAATCAAGTAACTATTTTTAATTAATAATTAATACTAACTGTATTTACTCATTTATATGTAATATATTGTTGTATTAATTTATTATATTTAATGTGTTATTCATTAAACAAAATATGTACCAATCAACCTCAGTTTATCCAACGCAACATAAACTTGTTATTATTATTATTATTATTATTATTATTGTTATTATTATTATTATTATTATTATTATTACCGTTATTATTGTTTGTAGTATTACTAGTGGTATTGCTAATATTATTATTAGTATTGTTATTGTCGTTATTGTTATTATTATTATTACTATTATTATTGTTATTGTTATTATTATTATTATTATTATTATTATTATTATTATTATTATTATTATTATCATTATTATTGTTTGTAGTATTAATAGTGGTATTGCTAATATTATTATTAGTATTGTTATTGTCGTTATTTTTATTATTATTATTATTATTATTATTATTATTATTATTATTATTGTTATTGTTATTGTTATTATTATTATTATTATTAGTATTGTTATTGTTATCGTTGTAATAATCGTTGTATTTGTTATTGTTGTAATATTTGTTGTTGTCGTTGTTGTTGTTGTTGTTGTTGTTGTTGTTGTTGTTGTTGTTGAAACTGACGGAAAGTATTTGGGAACATACCTATATACAGAGTCACAACATGCCTACATACAGAGTCACAACATACCTACATACAGAGTCATAACATACCTACACACAGAGTCACAACATACATTACATTACACATGCAATAGTCCTTGCATTCAGTAAGAAACATATATGATGGGAGTTGTCGAGGGATGAGACAAATGGACGCGAGCGTCAACAAAGTTGTTGTTTCAGAGGAATTGTTTTGGGTCCAATGCATACCATCTACCGCAAGAGGGCGTCTGGGATCATTGGCGGAAGATGGATTAAGTCAGCCCTGGTGGCGACGCCGACATTCATCGACTATTCTGTTCAGTAGGAAGCCGATGATGTCATAATATGTTTCAAACATAGAAATAGATATAGACCAGAGAGGCTATGACCAAGTAATTAGCGATTACGTTCATCGGCCAAAACAACGTAAACATGCTAAACATTATTCATCCTGGGTACGCGGCATTATCCAGCGTTTTCATTAAAGTATCGTTCCAACTAACAGGGATGAAATAATTTTCTAGTTTTCATACATGTGTATCTGAACAAGTTTTGTTTGTATTAATTACGCATATAATAGCCTTAGCGGCAGAAACGTATGGTTACCGCATTGAATTAGTGTTTTAAAGTAGCTACACGATTTTAAGGTATAGTTTAGGTTTACATACGGTTGAGTTTCATTTGAAGTATCTAACTGTGGCAGTAGTGCTAAGTGCAGAGCGGTCAATACGCAGTCTAATGAACGTCTCATTATATTATGTTAAACGCATATGCAAATTCACCGTCATTGCAACTTGTGGCAATTTGTCAAATTTCATTGTTTCCACGTCGCAATTTGTCAAATTGCCACAAGTTGCAACAATGGTGAAGCCTGAACTGGGTACCTGTGATGTCTTTCAGATGGGAACTGACATTGTGGACACCCAGCATGATATTGACAACCATTTCTTAGATTTGATGGCCTTAATTACACATGTTTATTACACTGTTCGGCAACATCAGATTGCAACAGTTTACAATAATCGAAAGCGAGGCGCAGCTGTCCGACAGCAACGAACCAAAACTGTTTTATTCAGAGGACAATTAACTGTTCCATTGCCGCGAAAGGCTTGAAATAAAATAAATGGTTCTCGCTATTATGTGGCTGTTAGCTAATCTAAAAAAACTTATCGTGTAAATGATGTTACAACTTTACATTTAATTTATCATCTTTTCGTGCCAATCCACCATTATTGTAATATATAAAACAGTTACCACGTACTTCTAACAATAGGTATGTGGTAACTGTACACATAAAACTTACAATTAAGGTGTACAACTTATGGAATGCGTTAGTTTTTTTAGCCGCCAGTAGTGCAAGTTTTGTTTTCTTCATGGCGGCGTTGAGCATGTTGTTGTAACAGGGGCTCCGGTCGACGACACCGCCGGAATATCTCGGCAGAGGTTAGTGGGTGATGGTCTTACCCCAGACCTCTACATTAAAGGTCGATGTTGCCTCATTATTGCAAAGGTGGACAGCTGATGATAATAAACATTGTTGGGTTCGTTTTTAACCGCGAGTAATGGAAGTAGTTTCCCATTGTTGCCATGTCGTCGTCGACAATGGCTTCAACGAACTTATGGCGTGTGCGTGTGTGTGTGTGCGTGCGTGCGTGCGTNTGTGTGTGTGTGTGATTGTGTGTGTGTGTGCGTGTGTGCGTGCGTGTGTTTGTGTGTGTGCGTGTGTGCGTGTGTGCGTGTGTACGTGTGTGTATAAATGTTCCATATCACGAGGTTTAATGCATGTGATAGTGGGATGGTCTTGACGTCCGTTAACACAATGCAAAGGGAAGTTCCCATATTAATTTAAATAGTTCAAATGTTGCGGGTACGGATGACTGAGGCGGGTTGCAGTGTACGGATGACAGTGTACAGATGACAGTGTACAGATGACGGTGTACAGATGACGATGTACAGATGACGGTGTACATATGACGGTGTACATATGGCGGTGTACAGATGACATTGTACATATGGCAGTGTACATATGACAGTGTACATATGACAGTATACATATGACAGTGTACATATGACAGTGCACAGATGACATTGTACAGATGACGGTGCACAGATGACAGTGTACATATGACAGTGCACAGATGACAGTGTACATATGACGGTGTACATATGACAGTGTACAGATGGCAGTGTACAGATGACAATGTAATAATAGCAGTGTACAGATGACAGTGTACAGATGGCAGTGTACATATGACAGTGTACATATGACAGTGTACATATGACAGTGTACATATGACAGTGTACATATGGCAATGTACATATGACAGTGTACAGATGACAGTGTACATATGACAGTGTACATATGACAGTGTACAGATGACAGTGTTCTCCGCTTTACTCTAATTTGTAGATTTATGTTTAATGGTCGGCTGCGTAAATAACATTGAACGTGTTAATTAATCTACATTAACTAACACTTGTTTGTTACATCGTTACGTGCTAACCACACGAACACCCCCGTGTCCATTGCATATAAGTGATATGATCAATTGTCAACGTGTCAAGTTCAACCTCCCTGAGACTTATGTAAACAATGGTTGAATGATGTTTAAAATTACTTGATTGTTAATATACACCCCCCCCAGTCTAGCGAACGATCAAGCTTTATTTATCAGCCCACAGGAACAACTACCGAACATATGACTTAATAACTGACTTAGCGTATTAGTCATCCCGCCACACATGTTCATATAATGCGACAGTCACATCCATACATGTTGTGAATTTTGAGAGATTGGTTGTGCTACTAAAGGCAATATCAGCAATAATCGGTGCAACCTGTTTATATAATATATAAAATCTAAACGCCTAATACTATCACTTCAACTTAATCCATATAATGGTCGATGTAGTTGTTCGTAGTGCCAATAGTTGACTGAAGTTTATTACAATTATGCAAGTCATGTCGGCAAGTTTTCGGCAGTGATTCTTTACACATTCTATTTTACATGATATGTCGCCTACCGGGTGGGTGGGTGGGTGGGTTCTCACGCCACAACGCCACAAATTCCTTGTTAATTTGTTTATGTTACATGGCAATAAACCGTCTGAATATTATTTCAGTTACATAACGGAAAATTAACACTTGGGCATATTTTTCGTTTCCTACATTTGTAAATATGCTGCTGGGCCGGTTTCCTGAAGCAATCCTACCGTTCGAAGAAACTGGTGCGGACGTTTGACGCGTCTTACATAAATCTCGTCAACGTCTGACGTCATCAGTCGTGTCGCACAACTGGACTAGGATTATAAAGATGTTGATCATCATCGCTGCTATTTTCTCCTTCGCCATCGCCCTACTTGGTTCTCCTTGTTGATGATGTAAGTACTTGGTTCTCCTTGTTGATGATGTAAGTACTTGGTTCTCCTTGTTGATGATGTAATATTTGGTTCTCCTTGTTGATGATGTAAGTACTTGGTTCTCCTTGTTGATGTAAGTAAGTAAGTGTAAGTACTGTTTTTGTCGTTAATAACGAGTCCTTTTCTATTGATCGATTTATTGTAGCAGTTGTTTATTGTTTTACCCGTCACGGATGCATTCCGCAGCTAACATGCAATATGTGATAATCGTATCTGCCCTTCGTGTACCTAAAGCGATGCCATGTCAAGGAATGAACGTTTGTGGATAGCTAAAACGAGGTAAGAATGAAATATAAAAATAACACACGTCAGCGTCTCAAGCTTTGGCGAAAAGAAAAAAAATTATAGAGTAGTGGTTAATCAATTATATTGTCAAATATTGCTTAAGGCATTCATAAATTAACGCGACTATGTAAAATGATATTTTCGAATACAATATTTTGTAATCTGACACATGTTTCACACATTTATAACGCGTTAGCGTAGTTTGATTCGTATGATTTTCACTTCCAACGTTTTTCCTATCAATGTTTTTCCTATCAACTTTGTATTTAATTTCCTGAAGAAAATGACCGGCCAATCCAGCAGCAGGGTTCGCCTTGGTTCAGCTGAGTCAGGCCGTCTTTGTATATCAGACTACATCGGTCTCTACCTCATCTACATCGCTGAGTTCCTCGGCATATTCTGCTGAGTCCACACGTCAACTGTTCACCCGTCCATCTCTCATGTCTTGCCAGTGTATCGAAAAAATGTAACACTTGTCTCTTATGTGCTAAACTATTTAAGCCACCCGGGGTTGTTTCAGCAGTTGTCGTGATACCGTCGATCAACGAACGTACAAAAAATACCAACTTAAACAACACGGTCTCATTAGCTCGGTGGCTAAATACATTTTTATTGACATACATTGAGAGGTAGTCTGTATTTTGGGGAGCGGTGATCTAGTGGAAAAAGCGCCCGACTGTCGATCGAGAGGACGGTGGTTCGATTCCGCCTACCAAAGCCTGGACAATTTAGTTCACCTCACTTTGCCTATGTGTTTCGGGAGAGACGGTAAAAACCATTGGTCGCTCTTCCCTGGCATCTATGCAAGGGAAAACAAAATCTATCATACAGGTGGTAGAAGTCGAGGACTCAAAGAGTGGTGTTCTCTATCTCTAACCCACTTATTTATAGCTTCCACGGCCTGAAGTCTGACAAAATGGAGAATCCAACAACATGTATTGCGATAAGTACAAGGATGAGTAAATGACGAACACGCTTGAAATTATTGACTAAGAAAAAACTGTGCAGTAAATAAAAGGAAGAACGACACTTACAAAAGAATAAATACGCCACCGCATTGATTTGTCATTACTTGCCTCGTCCAACAGCCATCATATTCGCCGGTGGTGGTAATGGTGATAGCGATGACGGTCTTGATAGTGAGGTTTGTGATTACAAGGACTGTGTACATGGCCAAATATCTCCACTTCATGTGGAATTACCTCATAAAATCATTCAGTCTGTGACGTGTTCAATACTTTCTACTCCTGCAACACACACAGCAACTGGCAAGCGCATGGCAAACAGTGATAGGATGCATGCCTTTTTCAACCAGTTGTGTTTTTTATTCAAATAATGTCGTAGACACGGACAGATGCGACGGATATGTTAGGAACGAACACATTTATGATGTCATTGTGAGACCACAACGGATGACACAATGAGTTTGTCAAACATCTCGACGTTTCTCGTTGTTAGTTTCCTCAGCAACGTGTGCGTTGTGGTCGTCATTATGAAGATCAAGACGTTGCGAACGGTGACGAATATGTTTCTGACGACCCTTGCCGTCAGCGACTTGATACTCGTCTCGTTCATTCTGCCACACATATCACACACGGACGTNCACGGACAGATGCGACGGATATGTTAGGAACGAACACATTTATGATGTCATTGTGAGACCACAACGGATGACACAATGAGTTTGTCAAACATCTCGACGTTTCTCGTTGTTAGTTTCCTCAGCAACGTGTGCGTTGTGGTCGTCATTATGAAGATCAAGACGTTGCGAACGGTGACGAATATGTTTCTGACGATCCTTGCCGTCAGCGACTTGATACTCGTCTCGTTTATTCTGCCACACAAAGTGCACGACATATCACACACGGACGAATACTACGAATGTAAGTTGCATGTTACATGTCCAATATTTCTGTGTAGAGTCAAAACCCGCCAGAATTAAAGCCCAACAGGCAATGTCCGAAACAGTCATGGAGTTAAACGGTTCAACACCGAAACCGACATAGATTATTAACCTAGCCCAGAAGTAATAATAAAAAATAATTATTAACACTTAAATACAAGTAATTTTTTTCCGTAAATTGAAAAATCAGTTAAATTGCATTAATGTCGTTGCCGACGTAGTGCAGGTATGTTTCTTGAATATTGACTCATGTTCAAGGATTATACGGCCGACCTACTACACCCATGTAAACCTGTCGTCTTTCAGGAATCCCTTCTTTTGCGAACATGACAAACACAATTTATTTGTGCGTTCCACAAAAAAAGGCCTCAGTTAAATATACCGGTAATAGCCGCCATTTACCGAATACTGTGTGAATCGCGGTCAGAGATTGGTCAAAGCTGAGCATCAACCAATTAAATTTACTGTCGGAAAGAAGATCCCTGGAGTTTGTATTTCTCATATGGTTGTTATGTATTGTCGGGATACCATCCTAAATCCTCGACGTCCCTCGCTCTCATATGGTTGTTATGTATTGTCGGGATACCTTCCTACATCCTCGACGTCCCTCGCTCTCATGTGGTTGTTATGTATTGTCGGGATACCTTCCTACATCCTCGACGTCCCTCGCTCTCATGTAGTTGTTATGTATTGTCGGGATACCTTCCTACATCCCCGGCGTCCCTCGCTCTCATGTGGTTATTATGTATTGTCGGGATACCATCCTACATCCTCGACTTCCCTCGCTCTCATGTGGTTGTTATGTATTGTCGGGATACCTTCCTACATCCTCGACGTCCCTCGCTCTCATGTGGTTGCTATGTATTGTCGGGATACCTTCCTACATCCTCGGCGTCCCTCGCTCTCATGTGGTTGTTATGTATTGTCGGGATACCATCCTACATCCTCGACGTCCCTCGCTCTCATGTGGTTGTTATGTATTGTCGGGATACCTTCCTACATCCTCGACGTCCCTCGCTCTGATGATGACTTTTGTGTGTCCTGTTCATGTTCATACTTAAAGATTACGCATCGTTGTTGCTATTACTACTATTATCATCATTACCAGTATTGTTGTTATGTGTCCCTGTTCATTATATCATATTTAGATATTCCGCATTGTTTTTACTATTACTACTATTACTATTATTATTATTACTAGTGTTGTTGTTGTTATTAACATTATTATTATTATTGTTACAATTAATATTACTGTCACGTTTACTATTATTGTTGTTGTTATTATTACTGTGATTTTTTTCTTTTATATATTATATGTTTACGATGGGGTGGAGTTTTTTGTTATTGTTGATGTTGTTGTTGTTGGTGGTTGTCGTATTTGTAATGACGCAGTTGTTGTTGTTGTTGTTGTTGGTGGTGGTGGTGGTGGTATTTGTAATGACGCAGTTGCTGTTGTTGATCTTTTTTGATAATGGTAAAGAAGATGGACGACGTAGTGAGTATTTTGTTGATTTTTAATTGATATTGTTGTTGTCGTCGTTGTCGTAGTTTAACAAGATTTAATAAGATTTGCCATCCAAGCCAAAGGCCCAGATGGCAAGTCGACAAGGAAGCCATTGGCTTATCGAGAGTCCAACAATGTTCATCTACTTATAGCCCGCCCTCCTGAGATATGTGTCAACCTTGTTTTTAAACATATTCACGCTGCTAGCAGTTACACAATCTGTAGACAATTTGTTCCATTCATTTATTGTCCT
>SDWI01001087.1:77000-87798 GCA_009193005.1 Lamellibrachia luymesi | reverse complement strand
TAACTGCTAGCAGCGTGAATATGTTTAAAAACAAGGTTGACACATATCTCAGGAGGGCGGGTTATAAGTAGATGAACATTGTTGGACTCTCGATAAGCCAATGGCTTCCTTGTCCACTTGCCATCTGGGCCTTTTGCTTGGATGGCAAATCTTGTTAAATCTTGTTAAATCTTGATATATTATAGAATAACCTACCGCTGCATATCGCTAAAACCATGTGATCGTTCGGTCTCGTGATTTGTCCCGCATCGCGCTGCATCAACGAGGACGCCCGAATACAACTGTTGGCTCACAGCGGCGCAACGGTGTGTACACCTTGTCCGCACTAACAGGTATAATTGACGCCTAGCGCAAATTTGTATTTTTTTGTCTAAATATACCTTGTTTTCTGAACGTCGTAAAAGCAACCATGTCCTTGGTTCAAACCGAGGACGTCCTCAATTGGTTAAATGTCAAAGGTTAGAATGTGTGTACTGATGTGTGTGTCCTCGGTTGAGAACACACACATGCACTTGCGCACGCGCGCAAGCCAATTCATGTTAAAATAAGATGTACCTGTGACGAATGAAATATATGGAACTGATCAAACAAAGTCAAAGGTTTCAGGGTAGTATTTGTCGTATTATAACTTAAAACACCTTTGTGAACAGGTGAATATTTTAAAGATATATTCTAGGAAGAACCAAGAATTACAATCTAGCTTAGTGATTAATACTGCGCTGCTAAAGACGACGTAGGGGAACATAAGCTGTTCGTCAATTAAAAACACGTGGCTAGATTTGACAGGTCATAATACGGAATGGAATCATACAACGGTGTGCTCACATCTATGAACAGTATCTATGTATACACGTAACAACTAACACGTGTTTATCGACACTACACTGAATTATTAACTTCCTGTGTAGATTTGTTGCGTCCGTAGCATAAAAGCGTCTTTGTCAGTTAGCACCGAAGATTTATCGCAACAAGTAGTTCAGGGAAATCATCGTCACATCTGGAGCCAGACAGAGCAATTACCTGGTTTTAGTTGACGATTATAACTCCATTGACAAATCTTAATGCGGAACAGATAAACAAGTTATTTTTAAAATAAGTTTGCCCAAGTCTAACGTATTTGACAAGGCGAACGGTGTCTCTTTTTATTCTATGCGCGTCGTACGTAATACCTCAGACGCTCATTCTCCTTGTTGATGATGCAATTACTCTGTTTTATTCGTTAATAACATGGTATATTCGACTGATCGATTTGCTGTAGCGTTTGTTTATTATTTTGGCGGTTACCGCCCTTCGCTGTTGCAATCCGCAGCGCTATTTGGACTATAACAATGCATAAAATACAATGTGTGAATCGCGTTCGAGCGATAGGTGAATCGTTATCGAGCGATGTGTGAATCGCTTTCGTGCGATAATGTGAATCGTTCTCATTGTTGTATCATCTTAATTTAAGTTATACTCGCAGTGTAGCGACGTTTCGGTTATTATTGAATCATTTGCTTTGGTAGTTATGAAATTATATATGTATGTATTGTATATAACATACATTCAGTAATGTAATGTAAATTGAACACGTTAACTGGCTATTGTAGTTTCAATTGTATAATATTATACACGAACATTGCGCGACAGTGTCACAGTTCCGCAGATCGTTCCTCGGTATCTTCCGCTGCGTCTGGGCCTCGACAGTTCACCCTTTTCTCTCTATTGGACTGTTAGTGTTCATTTTATTTGGTATCTAAGCAAGGGGAATTAAAATATCCAACACAGGTGGTAAATGTCGAGGACTTAAAATGGTAGTATATGTATATAACCCACTTAGTTGGGCATGCCTACGCCGATGATCATCACGTTTACTGTGGTTTCCATCCTGATTCTTTATACAGTAACTGTGAGTTCATGGAACGATGCATTAGAGATATCAATAGCTGGATGCAAGGCATGAAACTAAAAATGAACAACTCCAAGACTGAGTACATTTTATTCGGCACTCCGCAACAACTAGCAAGGTGCACCAACTCGGCCATTAACATCGGGGGCTATGAGGTACATGCACTGAATTGTGTACGAAAGTTCGGCGCTTATTTTGATAAACACATGTCTATGGGAGAACATGTCAAGTTCAAATGTCGGGCAGCCTATGCGCAACTATATAGCATCGGAAAATCAGAAAATATCTTGATCAAGAGAGTACAGAGAAACTGATACATGCTCTGGTCCACAACCATATTGATTACTGTAATGCTCTTTTCATCGGTTTACCAAAATACCTTAAACGGAAATTACAAATAGTTCAAAACACCGCAGCCAGAGTGTTGTGCAGAATCGGCAAATATGACCATATCACTCCAGTACTAAGTCACTTCACTGGTGGAATTTCCTATTAAATATAATATATGCCTACTGACATGTAATTCATTACACGGCCATGGACCAGAATATAATATGTCAGAAATGCTGACTCCTAGAAACATCCATTACGGTCTAAGATCCCAGGATGATCTTAAACTTGATGTACCAAGGACAAAAAGGAAAACACTGGGAGATCGTGCTTTTATAGTTGCTGCACCGAAACTGTGGAACTCCCTCCCAAAGATGTTCGCCGCTGCAACAATGTCAGTATTTTAAGAGCAAACTGAAGACCCACTATTTTAGAATTGCATAAAATTAACTTATTAATGTTACTAATTTAAATACTTTTACACCTGTTAGATACTTATATAAAAAATGTTGGAAGTTTCTACTGAAATTATTAATTTTACTCATTTTATAGTGTTACTTTATATATAAATATTTGTATTATGTTGAATGCTTATTTTGTTTTAACTTTCTACTATGCTATTTATTGTACTGCACAGCACCATAGAATATTATTGTATAAATATGGTGCTATAGAAATCAATAAACACACATTAGTGTAGCTTCTGCGACCGGAAGTGTGACAACATGAAGAAATCTGACAACATGTTTTGTCACACGGACTAGGGAAGTAAATGGAGAATACGCTTGACATTACTGACTAGGAAACAACACGTGGCGTAAATAAAAAAACACGCCACTGCATTGATTTGTCTTTACGTTCCTCGTCCACAGCCATCATGTTCGCTGGTCATATTATTGATGACAATGATGATGGTCATGATTATGCGGTTGGTGACAATTAAGAGGGTGCACGTGGCCAAACATGTCCAGTTCATGTGTGCTCTAAAGAATTACATAAAATCAATCCCTTATGGGTCGTGCTTTAAGTATGTTTTTAGTCAATAACATATGAACTGTGCACGACTACAGTAGACATTGTACCTGGTGAAGAGGCAAGCATTTGAAAAAGTGATAGGATGAATGTCTTTGTCAACCAGTTGTGTTTCATTTTATCTTATTCCAATTGCTATCGTAGATACATACGGACACGTTGCGGACGAACACATTTGTCATGTCTTTGGAAGACCATAACGAATGACACAATGAGTTTGTCAGACAGCGAGGTCGCATTCATAGCCTTCATCTCGACGTTTCTCAGTCTTAGTTTCCTCAGCAACGTGTGCGTTGTGGTCGTCATGATGAAAATCAAGACGATGCGAACGGTGACGAATATGTTTCTGACTAACCTTGCCGTCGGCGACATGATACTCGTCTCAGTCGTTCTGCCGCTACAAGTGCACGACATATCACACACGGACGATTATGACGAATGTAAGTTGCATGTTGCATGTCTAATGCTATTGCGTAGAGTGAAAGCGTCGCCAAAATAAAAATGTTGTGCAGTGCAGATAACTTTCTTTAGTGAATTGACTCTTATATTATATATATATATATATAAACATTTCTGTACAGAACTCTGATTCAATATCTGATTTTATACACGAGGCCAATCTCCTAATGCAAACCCTAATGTAAATTATGATATCCTGCATGACGTAATGCAATGTGCCAAAAATAAACATATGCCATATAAAACAGTTAAACTAAAACATAAAAACATAAGAAATCCGCTTGGATTACGTTAGATCTGCTCAAATCCATTCGATACAGATAAAAATTATATAAGACACTAAAAACTACTCGACCAGAATCACCAAAATACTTTACAATTCAGATCAACTTGACAACCTATAATACTATCCTTAAAAAAGCATACGTACTGCTAAATGCATGCATTACGAATCATGTTTTAATAAATTCAAAAATAACATTAAAAAACATAGGAAACAATTAATGGTATTCATTCTATAACTTACAGAAAGAAAACGTTCCCCAACTCCTTTATTTATAAAGAAAATATCATAGCACATAAAACTTTAATTATAAACACATTTAATTCATATTTTACCAATATTGGCCCACATTTAGCCAACCAAATACAAAATTCCACAAATAAAACTTACAAATACTATCTTAATGGAAACCATAACAATGTATTTAATTTAATTTTCAACTGATTAATGAAGAAACAATATCTAAAACAATAGATGGTATGCACACAAAAGCAAGTTGCGGATTTGACGGTATTACTTCACGGCTTCTAAAGTTAATTAAACCTGTTTTGACAAAATCTTTAACTTTAATCACAAACCAAATATTAACTACGGGTATCTTCCTCGACAAACTCAAAACTGCCAAAGTAATACCAATTTATAAAAAGGGGACGAAACCCTATTCTGCAACTACATACCAATATCAATCTTACCTGCAATTTCAAAAGTAATTGAAACAATTATTTACGACCAGTTAGATTTTTTCTTTAAAAAGACACAAACTTATGTACGATAGTCAGTATGGATTTAGAAAGGAACATTCTACGGAATTTGCCGCTCTTGAATTAATTGATAGGATATTGACACGTATGGATAATAAGGAAATACCTATAAATATTTACTTGGACCTGTCAAAAGCATTTGACAATCTGGATCACTCAGTATTAATCGATAAGCTAGAGTTTTATGGCGTAAAAGGAGTAGCTTAAGACCTATTAAAAAATTAATTAACAAATAGAAAACAGTACGTAGAATTTGAAGACGCCCAATCGGATATGATTAATATATTCACAGGCGTACCTCAATGATCAATTCTAGGCCCTTTGTTATTTATAATTTACATAAATGACTTTGCCCAATCTAGTCCAAAATTCAACTTTATTATGTACGCCGATGACACGACACTTTCAAGTACCCTAGATTATTTCGCACAATATAGCAACAATGAAAATGTAGAATTCTTAATCAACACAGAACTAGACAAAATTAATGAGTGGCTTCAATTAAACAAATCTCTAAATGTAAATAAATCCAAATATATAATCTTCAAAACGGCTAGAAGAAATAATATGATAAATCCACTAAATATAAAAATAGATAATACATATATCGATACAGTAGAAGAGTGTTCCTATTTCCTAGGGATAAGTTTTAATGAACAATTAAACTGGCAAAGCCACATCAAAAACATTTAAAATAGGTGCTCCAGAATTATAGGTATCCTAAATAAACTCAAACGATTGTTACCTCTTAATATGAATATTATGTTGTATAACTCTTTGATATTGTTACATCTTAACTATGGCTTAACGGCCTGGGGCTATAGATGCGATAGAAAAAAAAACTTCCAAAGAAAGCCGTCCGAATTATATGTTTAAGCAAATATAATGCTCATACCGATCCACTGTTCAAAAGACTTAATTTACTAAAAGTAGAGCATATTCTAAAATCGTAGGAACTAAAATTATATCATAAATTTTCAAACATTAAACTACCTGTCTACCTGCAAAACTTACCACTTGATCAAAACAATAGTGTTCATAACTATAATACACGTGGTCAATATAATATATATACGATCAGGGTACACCACGAGTTTTATAAACGAAGTCTCAAGTACAGTTTGCCACATACCATAAATAATACACCTGATTTATTAAAGGACAAGATCACCACTCACAGTGTACATGGTTTCTCAAATTATATCAAACTGTATTATCTGAATACATACATTGAACAATGTGCAATCCAAAATTGTTATATATGTCAACATGACTAACTATGTCTCCATTCCTCCTTGGTTAAAAATCACTCTATGTATATCCGGTTGTAGGAATATAATTGGCATTTGTAATATACAGACATATCTATATTAATTTTTTTCACTCAGTAATTATGCATTAATATCTATAGGGATTGTTTTTATTTTATTTAAATAATGGGTGAAATTAATCGACAGGGTGGCTCCTACGACAGCGATTAATGTTTAGTCTTAGTAGGAGTCTCCCGTCCCTTATATGACTTTATCTTTTATTTTCACACCGTAATCTATATTTTTACCAGTTCGTTTTCTCATGTCGACATAGATGTAATATATTGTATGTTTTTGTGTTGAATAATCTGTTTTGTTGTCTTTGGGACGAATAAATATTTCCTGTTTCCTGTTTCCTGTTTTTTTACGGAACATTGCTGACGATATAATGAACAACGTGACATTTTGGTTCGTATATTCCTCGTGAGGCGCCTTCATTGTTTGTCCTTTTTCTTTCATATATGTTGTCAAGCTGTTTTAGAAGTTGGAAAAACTATATACAGTTGCAACAGGTTCTGTGTTATCGAACAAGGGCGGTCACATTTTAATTTTGCTCGTTGTTTAAATGTTTGATCTGTATTTAAACCAGCATTCTGTTTGTATATAATCTCTTCACAGAAAATACTTTAGCACAACCTCCTAATGATACAGTGCGGACACTGGGCACCTTGCGGCCCCGGACAAATGATACAGTGCGGACACTGGGCACCTTGCGGCCCCGGACAAATGATACAGTGCAGGACACTGGGCACCTTGCGGCCCCGGACAAATGTGCTAGAGATGTAGGAGCAGGAAACCTCTGATAAAAACCCGGTTAGGTGTGGATCGAAATTCATTGCAGACAACTCATATAGGACAAGGAAACATTCGAATACTTACTGCACTGAATGTTAGCAAGGCAGCGCTGTAGTGACATCCCAAAATACACGAATGACACCAATACAGAACGCCGACATTTTGTTGAACGTCGGCTTCAGAAAGATAGTGTCCCGTTGTTTATTATAGTAGTGGAGGTTATCAGCAGGAAATCGAGTACATAGGACATTCTCCGCAAACTGCTATACATAGACGACTTGGCCGTAGTAGCTGAAAATGAGGCATACGTTTAATAACGGTTGGTGGAGTGAAAGGAATTATTTGGCAGACATGAATTGATAATAAATTTGATGAAGACGTGGGTGCTTTGGGTCGGGCAGCAGAACAAAGATCTATATATGAGGCTGGAAGTGAAGAAACTGAAACATTGAGAGAGGGTTGTAAACCTGGGTTGAGCGGTTTGCGGGTACAGCGTACGGAGCTTGAAATTCGCAGAAAAATACAAGCTGGTGCGAATGTGTGGAGGAAATTGAGCGGCATGATGGGAGATAGACATATATCTCGGAAAAAAAAATTGCTTAGTTCTTGTATAATACCAGTCTACCTATTAGGTCTAGAAATCATGGCAATGACGGAAAAAACAACATGAGAAATTCGAAGTATGCGAACATAACTGGATGAGAAGAATTGGAAAGAGTATACAAAAGAAGAATGGAGTAGCTGAGTGATGAGATTGGTGTAAAAGAGAGTTTCTGGAGGAACCTGGTGATGACACAGCTAAGGTGGGCTGGACATGTATAAAAGTGGAAAGAATGGAAGGGGAACGGTTGATTAAGATTGCGGGTGCTTTCATTGCGGTATCACGGCTTAGGTCTGAACATATATTTTCATTTTGTCTAGCAATAAAAATTATGAAATAAATATACGTTTTTGTGACTTGAGACACCTAATATTTTGATGTGTTCCGCAAGCAAAGGCGTCAGTTAAACGTAATAGCCGCCATTTACCGAATACTGTGTGAAACGCAGTCACAGATTGGTCAAAGCTGAGCATCAACCAACGACATTTACTGTCGGAAAGAAGATTCCTATAATTTGTATTTTTCATCTGGTTGTTGTATTTTGTCGGAATGCCATCCTAGATAATCGCCTGTACGCGTCCCTGTTAATTATATCATACTTAGCCATTATGCATTGTTGTTACTATTACGGTGATCATGGTAAAGACGGTTGTAGTGACAGTGTTTTGTTGCCTTTCATGTTGATGTCGTCGTCGTCGTCGTCGTCGTCGTCGTAGGAATGGTCCTCGTTGTTGTTACATGACATCATAGTTATCAAATGTTTGCACCTATTACAGTTAGATGTTTGACATTTGTGGTTTCAGCCGCGATCCATTGCAAGCTGGACCAATGTCTGCCCGTCTTAAGCATCACATGCTCCATCTACAAGATGGTGGCCCTGGCAGAGGAACGTTACCGGTAGGTGGCGCACATATTATTTAAGAAATGTTTTCGCTGGAAGTGAAACGATATGTCTTTGCATGATGATGATTTTATAACAATAAAAATATCAATGTCATGCCTATTTAGGATATCACATAATTTAGTTCAAATATTTTAGAGGTAGACAGCAACATATATCTAAAAAAAAAATTTTGTTCGAGTTTTCTATTGAATTTTAGGTAAAATATCCACAGGGGTTGAAATGAATACAAAGGTTTAATTTTTGGCGCTTAGGTAAACTATATATAATATACTTTAAAATACATGATTTACAAATGTCGTTCATTTTGATATCAGTGTCATTAACTTAACTTTAGTTATTTGAGAAACATACAATATTAACTTGATTTAACAAATTATTCTACATCTAATATAGTAACGGCCCCGTGTGTGGTGTGAACATAAACAACATATTAGGGTCAAAATAACGCGATTGTCAGCAAATTCGTTGTTTCAGATCAATTGTGTTGGGTCCTATGCATACCATTTACCACAAGAAGGCGTTGACGATCATTGGCGGTATATGGATATTGTCAGCTCTGGTGGCCACGCCGACATTCTTCGACTATTCCGTCCACCCGAGCCGATGACGTCAAAAGATGTTGGCAACACCACTGCGGTGACGTCACTTATGCTGTGCAAGCCCAAGTATGATGTTTTTGACAAGGTGAACGGTTTCTGTATTCTATCTGCATCGTACATGATACCTCAGGCGCTCATCTTCAGTCGCTACTACCGTCTTCTCACGTTCATCGTACAGCAAGGACATCAGACGACGGGTGGTCTGACGTCATCATTCGTAACGCTCATCCGAACTAGGATTATAAAGATGCTGATCATAATCGCAGTTCTCTTCTCCTTCGCCTGGCTGCCATAATTCGTTCTCCTTGTCGGTGATGTAAGTTCTATGTTAATATTATTTTCTTCCTTTTTATATTTATATTAAAAAGGATGATTTTTGTGTAATTAAATAATTAAAATGCTAAAGCACTGCACGCGGACAATAACTATTATCGTTATCAGTAGCATAGTGCACGTTCTCTTTGTCGGTTCTGTAAGTTTGTGTTTATCTGTTACTGTCTTCCTTTTCACCCAATTTTTGTAACGCATGATTTTGCGTTATGACAAAAGTGAATATTTTAAAACATTGTACGCGGACAATGAAAATTAGTGATATCAATAGCTCGGTGCTCGTACACGTCATCAACATCACTTGGTGCTCGTACACGTCATCATCAGCACTTGGTGCTCGTACACATCATCAGCAGCACTCGATTTACAATTAATTAAGTTCTACGGTTCAGGCTGTTGTGTGTGTGCGTGCGTTCGTGCTTGCGTGTTTGTGTGTGTGTGTGTGTGTGTGTGTGTGCATGCGTGCGTGCATGAGAGCGCGCGCGTATGATTGTTTAGATTCAACGTTACTCCTATCAATCAAATAATAATTTTTTTATTCCTGTAGAAAATGATCGGCCAGTCCAGCAGTGCCGAAGCGGCCAGTTGGTCCGCTCTGGTTCAACTGACCCTGCCCGTCTTCAGCACGTCCTACAACATCTTTCTTTACCTCATCTACAACGCTGAGTTCCGCAAATCGCGGCTGGCCATCGACCGTGCACCCGTCTCTCCAGCTGGACCTCCCAGTAACACGGGCCCCATCAACGGTCCTTGAAAAACATATGACACTGGTCTCGCGTTGACTGCAAAGTCGCACAACGAACGTACAACAAGTAACACGAACAATTTAAACGACATGCAGTCCCAGTAAATGCAGTGACAGCGTCACTCGACTAAGATGCAGTTCCGTGTGCTTCCAACAACTGTCGTGGCCGTGTGGCGAGACCAACGTGTCAATCAGAGAGGTACCCAACGTTCAGCTGCTCAGCGTGACGTCACTAACAATTGACATATCCACCACGTGACGTGTTGCCTAGCAATCACAGCAGGTCCGTCAAGTTATCAGTAAACGTGTCTGCGAATTTAAAGCTACCAGACATTCCTCCGTATTTTTCGTTGAACTGTTGGCGTTGTGTATGCAGAAGTGTGCGAGAAAGTAAAGGCAAATGCATGCTACCCTAGTACATAGGTTAACATAACATACCTTGGTGCAAGCGTACGTGATGTGTATAGTCATCGTGCCTACGTTGAGGCGACCACGTATGAAATAGTAACATAATACCTGACGTTCTCCGACAACTGATTTTAGATCATTCCATATATAGCAGTACATTTGTATTTTGCATCACGCGTTTCTACGCCCACACTCACCCATGGTGGCGCCACCCAGCATATCACCACTGCCATAACTTGATTATAAATTCAAAATAAACTCCAGAGTGATACAAACGCCTGGTAGGCAGGGCAACGTCATTGCTGTTTACGACTTGTTACGTCATTGTTGTTTACGACTTGTTACGTCATTGT
>SDWI01001087.1:3952-75203 GCA_009193005.1 Lamellibrachia luymesi | reverse complement strand
GGAAGAAGAAGGGAAAAACGATGACCGGTATCGGTGCCAGCCTCAGCCCGGATTTCAGGGATAACGAGTAGAGGAACAACAACCGGTGAGATTAGGTACTGCGAATGTAATGAGTGAACCTAGGTTCTATGATTATGTCCATTTATCAGGCCATTTTAACGGATGTATTGCGTGCGGATGTATTAAATATATGTGTTATTAGCGGTTATATAATAATCTAGCCTGATAATGTCGATTTTAGAACAAGTTTATTCATCAAGGCCGACGAAACGCGAGTAGAAGTTGACATATAATTTCCCCTACGTTGACGCCGGGTGACAGTCTTGTGAATTGCCTATATTTCAGTTATTGCGAGGGCGTTCTTGACACTTGCTGGGTAACTTAAAACTTCATACTCAACTGATTTAGCCTATCGTGATTACAGTTCTTTGATGTCAAAATATGTAGTGTGGGAATAGTGAGCTAATATATGCAGTCAACATAATAAAATGCATGCCTTTGTTCAAATTATCGAAACAAATTATTTGCATTTGCTTGATCTGGCAAGGCTCAACACATTGGACATCCAAAAAGGGTAAACACTGCAGGGCGAAGACCGATCATGTGCGTGACTTTCGTGTGCGTGACTTTGCAAACTTTCAAAAATATCAAATATTTTAACAGTTTGTCTGATGATTTAAGAAGATCTACATACAAAATTGCACAAACGAGTTAGCATGTTATAGTTGATACAATGGTGTGTTGATTCTTTGCAAATTGGATTTAGAACGAGTCAAGCAATATTCGAATAGAGGATTGATATTTAAATGTTTTGATTCATTGATCATCACTAGGTTGGCCAGTAAGAAATTGGCTGGCCCAATGTGTTGGCATACGTCTTTATATGCAATAACACATTACATTTCCTATCAGCAGTAGGGGAGACCGGGGCACTTTGTAACAAAAACCCCATATTTCACGATTGCTGTTCGAATTGTTAGCCGATACAATTTGTCCGAGAATATATTACAACTTACCCAACCACCATCGTATTCACAACGCACGATTACATTAAAAACCACCAAAACGTAGCTAAATGGCCGGTGTAACAGCTAGAATATATGTTCATAATTATAATTACCGAAGGAAGAATAGCATAGAATAAATCATCTGCACCCAAACACATAACAGGTAGACTAGACAAAGTTTACCTTATTACCCGGTTTGTCTGTAATACGTCTGCTAGAATTTACCCGTGTTACAACATCAAATACGTTCTAGGTGTTTACATTCTCCTGTAACGTTGTCATCAAATACGTTCTAGGTGTTTACAGTCTCCTCTATCGTTGTCATCAAATACGTTCTGGGTGTTTACAGTCTCCTCTAACGTTGTCATCAAATACGTTCTAAGTGTTTACAGTCTCCTCTAACGTTGTCATCAAATACGTTCTAGGTGTTTACAGTCTCCTCTAACGTTTTCATCAAATACGTTCTAGGGATTTACAGTCTCCTCTAACGTTGTCATCAAATACGTTCTAGGGGTTTACAGTCTCCTCTAACGTTGCCATCAAATACGTTCTAGGTGCTTACAGTCTCCTCTAACGTTGCCATCAAATACGTTCTAGGTGTTTACATCTGTCTACGAAATAATAACACAAACCTTTGGGAACTTGACGTCTTCGTTACGTTTTGTATATAACTGTAAACATGTATCTTGTGTCATGTAAGTTGTTGCACTTATTGGTTAACTGTTGCAACGTGGGGTGAACGAGATTACCAAAGCTTTGAAACGCCAGCGAGAGGATTCTCGATTGAGAGTCAGACGTTGTAACCGATACACCACCGCGACTCACCGCAGTAGTAAACATATATACTGATTTTGAAATTAAACACACAATAGTGTATGTACAAAGTACTACAATGTACTTGAGGAAATAGTATGAATACATAAAATCAAGAACACACATTTGCTGCCCATTATTTGGACACTCTTGATCCGTGGTGTCTTACTGTCGTTTCTTTCTAGCGTTCCCTTCCTAAACAATCGTTAACACGAAAATAAGGACGAAAATACCAATATTAATCACAAAACTTTAAATTATTTAAATTATTTGGACACTCTTGATCCGTGGTGTCTTACTGTCGTTTCTTTCTAGCCTTCCCTTCCTAAACAATCGTTAACACGAAAATAAGGACGAAAATACCAATACTAATCACAAAACTTTAAATTATTGCTTCATGCTGCCACCTAGTGAATCATATGGCCGACCTTCTGTATACGTGCATTCTATAACTATAACGCATAAGCCGTAAGATTCACCGTTTTGTATTACATGTCAATGTTTCACGTCATAGGTCTGAGAATTTCATGTATATTTTCATTTTCTTTAGCCATGAAAATTACGAAACAATATACATTGTTTTGCGAAAATGAGAAACAGACTCCATTATTTGCGTGTTCCGCAAGCAAACACCCCTGCTAAATGTATTGGCAATAATTGATTGGTAAACAGCTGAACATCAACCATTGAAATTTCCTTTTGGAAAGCATTGTAAGCACGTGTTGAAAATGAACGTTACTTTATTTTTGAATCAAAACGTGGCTTCACATGTTTGGCTCCCTGTGTAAGAGTCAGCTTAATTACTTGAGACAACAGGCACACTACGTGCTCTTGAAATAAACTGAAATCCATAGACTGGGAGGATACGCGGCCTGCGGTCCCTGGACGGGAAAACGTTTCACGCCTAAGAACCCGTCACGGGTTGACAGCTATGAACGCGTTGTGTTGTGATACTGATACTGGAATAGCTTGTTTTATGTGATCCCCTCTAGCGGACCCCTGGAGTTTGTATTTTTCATATGAATGTTATGTGTTGTCGGGAAACTATCCTAAATCCTCGACTTCCCTCGCTGTGATGAAGGCCTTTGTGCGTCCATTTTCATTATGTCATATTTAGTGAATATGGTTTGTTGTTACTATTACTAGACTTGCTATTATTATTAATATTACAAATATTATTACTATTGTTGTTATTAATATTATTATTACGATTACTACTACTATTATTATTATTCGAAACGTGGGTAGGATAGGTCGGGTGAAGTGGGCCCCTCGGCCAAAGTGGGCTCCCAAAGTCATAGTGATCCTGATATGCACTGCAGTCAAAGGAACAGTAGTATTGTTTACATACCCGCCAGGGGATATCATGTACATTTGTGTGGCAGTTTGGCCCTGCCTTTCTGTGTCATGTGTTAATAGTTGGCAGTTTTCTTTATATGTGTGTATATATGGCACCTTTACACATTATGCATTGGGTTACCATACATTCATTATGGTTTGTTTATAAATGTTTGTGTGATTAGCCCACTATGTCATGTATCAGCAGTAGGTTTATTCATTATATATGTATATATATGTACAGCACCCTTACTCATTAGGTGTTGCGTTACCTTTAATCGCATTTGATTTGTTACCATTGTTAGTTTACCATTGTTAGGGGTTTAGCCCAATTTTTCATGTATACTATTTTGCTGGGGGGATCGAGTACCCCAGCCTTTCTGTTTGTACATGTATGTGTATGGCTAATCAACTTGGTAATTACGCCCCTACTATGGCACTTGTAACCAATTGTGATTGTCACTCCTATGTAGGGGCTCTTCGGCATTCCATGCCTATGATTACTGTATTAAATAAATGGATTGCCATTTTCTCACTCATACATGTTTTCAGTTATGACTGATATGTACAGAAACTAGCTCAGGCTCCACACCAGTTTTTGATATCATTAAGACCAGGCAGTCAGATTAAGTAGGGATATTAAATTCAATGACACAAGACGCAGGCATGCGAAATGCAATTTTGTCCAAAAGACGAAATACCTTTTTGCGAGCAAGTCGCTGTCCGCCGAGCAGATAACTATACATGTGAGGCTTGGAGAGGGGTATTTGGTGGCGCCCCCTCTATTATTAAATTTGACAGGTCCATTCAAAGCAGCCCGACCGGTAATCACAAGGTGGCGCAAAGGTGCCGTCCAGTGTTTGCACGTGGCCCGTGATGACAGGTGATTGGCGGAGGGTAACTTTGCTGGACGAGAAGTATTTCAAATTCAGTTGCCGCTTCTGTCTTGTACAGTAAGCAACGTTGCGTTTACGCTCTGCTCAAAAATCCCACCCACCCTCCCTAATAGTGTGTTAACGGTAGGGGTCCAATAGATCAGCTCGTGCACAACGTGTAGGTACATTGCGAAACATTGCTCACAGAAAGGTACTTCACAAAGTTATTTTTGACGCTTTTCCCTGTAGTAGCTTGGTACACGAGGTTTTGCATTATGTGTTTTCCTCCACTGAATGTTCAGTAGTGTACGCAGGGTTTTTAGTGCGGGTACTTTTCGAAGTACATTTGTGTGGCAGTTTGGTCCTGCCTTTCTGTGTCATGTGTTAATAGTTGGCAGTTTTCGTTATATGCGTGTATATATGGCACCTTTACACATTATGCATTGGGTTACCATACATTCATTATGGTTTGTTTATAAATGTTTGTGTGATTAGCCCACTATGTCATGTATCAGCAGTAGGTTTATTCATTATATATGTATATATATGTACAGCACCCTTACTCATTAGGTGTTGCGTTACCTTTAATCGCATTTGATTTGTTACCATTGTTAGTTTACCATTGTTAGGGGTTTAGCCCAATTTTTCATGTATACTATTTTGCTGGGGGGATCGAGTACCCCAGCCTTTCTGTTTGTACATGTATGTGTATGGCTAATCAACTTGGTAATTACGCCCCTACTATGGCACTTGTAACCAATTGTGATTGTCACTCCTATGTAGGGGCTCTTCGGCATTCCATGCCTATGATTACTGTATTAAATAAATGGATTGCCATTTTCTCACTCATATATGTTTTCAGTTATGACTGATATGTACATAAACTAGCTCAGGCTCCACACCAGTTTATGATATCATTAAGACCAGGCAGTTAGATTAAGTAGGGATATTAAATTCAATGACATAAGACGCAGGCATGCGAAAAAGATATTTCTATCAACATTTTCATACCCATTCAATATCCCAAACCACATTCTTATAGGCGTTACTAGTAACGAAGGTCTCTCAGTTCTGGAATAATTTTAGTTGCTCTCCTCTCTATTCGTTCAAGCGTAACTCTATCCTTGAGATGGACACCACAACGGGGTTTCCCATGACATGATTTTAGAGCAGACATACAATGCTGAAGCCAAGGAAGAGAGTGGTCTAGGTGGCACTACTTTAAATGTTGCTGCTTGGACAAAGTGGGTGAACACCAAAGATGTCATTGCAGCTGTCTCTTCGCGACTCAAGTCGATGCTCCAAAAAAATAAGTGTCCTTCAAGTAATGGCAGCAGTGGAAACAAACCCATTCACAGCAACGAACTCTACTTTAATTAATACATCAACAGGACAACATGCAGAGTCAGAAGTGAAGCATCACCTGATCATTGTAAAGGAACTTGGGCTCGGGACACTTCATGATTCGATATCAGCAACGAAATTCTTAACTGCATTGGCCACCATGAATGCAACAAGACAGTCCAGATGGACAAAGAAGACAGAACCATGATATCAGTGGGTTCACATAGGCCTGTCTAATCAAAACTTTGAAAGAAGGGATAAAGGTGGTCAGTGTTCCAGATCTACAAGAGAGCAGCGGGAGACGGCAGTGGTAATGTATGCATGTTGTTCGGCGTTGGCCGTTTCACATTTGACACATTTGGAGCTGTTGCAAAACGCTACGCGAATAATCTTATTGTGAGATTTCAACACAATAATTTATAATATTATGGCGTATGTTCCGTAATTATTCAGGTAATGTGTACATCATTGATTTAATAACATTAGAAACAGTATGATAACGGTAACAATAGCCCCACAACCAATACCTGGCATTATCATACAAGGCAACTGATTTTAGATTATTCGGTAGATGGCAGAACGTGTTCACTATACGCGTCTCTCCGACAGTGGCGCCACTCAACATATCACCACTGACAAAACGTGAATATACATTAAACATGAACTGCTTCGGAGTGATATAAACGCTTTGTAGGCAGTGAAACGTTATTGTTTACGACTTGCTACGTCATTGTAACTGTGCATTTAAGTATACGTACACACGTTTCAAGCAGAAAACGACCGATCGATGTTATGTTTATAGACACATTTCTGTCACAGATTTATGACTTGTCTGGGATAATGCGGAAAAACCAATGGACATACTCGTTATGTTTCAGTTTGTGTATACTCGTACAACTACACATGCAGCAACAACAAGGGTACAGGTTACATACTCCCCGTTTAATAGCACACATTTCCTCTATCTCAACCCATTGTCGAAAGTGAGAACGTAAAGATATTTACATCACCAGTATGCTGTCATCAACACAAATCAACAACTGCTATTATATCTCAAGATATTTATTGTCCACCATTATTAGATGATAACACAAGGATAAACAACATCGGTAAACAGCGAGTTTTCCAATGATGCCAAACAAGATAATGTTTCGTTTATTTTTTAATCCGTTGTAACAAACACTTTTCCGAAACCTTTATTTGACATTGGTCTCTATTCGGCGCCACAAGCACGACTCCCAAGCATTAAGTACCATCACTAGGCGGCTTAAGTAAACAAACTGATTCTATGCAACTCACACGACCTCCGATATGTGACATAACACCGGACTTTTAAGAATTTGCTTGTAAAAATATCAACATCTAATATGCACATACATGTGAAACGAACACAACGCAACTATACTGAGGCTAGTGTAATCACATTGTTGCTTAATACGTAACAACAAAATATACATATTAGAGAAGCGATACAGCTACAACTCAGGTATAGCAAAACTCGAATGGAAAAATGGAAAATTGGAAAATGTAAATTACTATATGCTACGGTAGGGAGAGCTGCATAATAACAATCCTTCATCATTGACTTTCTGGTCTCATGTTGTATCTAACATATTAACTTTTGTGTCATTCTGAATGAAATGTCGATTAGTCGAATTGTCATTCTGTCAACCTATTTAATTGCTCTGCTGGGATAATCAGCGCCCATATTTTTTTGCCGGGGATTGCCTCAATTCTAAATTGATACGGTTGCAACTTCAACGCTCATCGGATTATCTTCGAATTGGTTAATGGGTTTGTCCTTGGGAAAGCCAATGGTTGATGGTCGGTTTGGATAACGAACGTCCTCCCATAAAGGTAAGTCGTAAACTTTTCCGGGCCCAGACAATTGCCAAACATTATCTTTCCACAATGGCGCATGTGAGTGTAACACTGACATGAGAATAGAGACTACCCGTAACACGTATAGGTTAATTTCTTATTGGCATACGCTACAGGAATTATTCTCCGTAAAAATCTGCACAAATACCGCACCGATACCATTGTCTGGTACATTTGTTCTAACAACAAAAGGTCGATCAAAATCGGGCAGTTTCAGAATCGGCGTACTGCACAACATTGCTTTCAACTCGTTGAACGCTCGGTCGGCATGTTCCGACAACACTACCTCCTTGTTTGCTCCTTCCTTGTTTAGTTCGGTAAAGGGGTAGCACTATTTGAATACTTTGTTCCGACAACACTACCTTCTTGTTTGCTCCTTCCTTGTTTAGTTCAGTTAAGGGGTAGCACTATTTGAATACTTTGTTCCGACCACACTACCTTCTTGTTTGCTCCTTCCTTGTTTAGTTCGGTAAAGGGGTAGCACTATTTGAATACTTTGTTCCGACCACACTACCTTCTTGTTTGCTCCATCCTTGTTTAGTTCGGTAAAGGGGTAGCACTATTTGAATACTTTGTTCCGACAACACTACCTTCTTGTTTGCTGCTTCCTGGTTTTGTTCGTTAAAGGGGTAGGAATATTTGGGTTAGCAATATTTGCATACTTTATAATAAACTTCCGATAATATCCGGTGCGTCACAGGAATGACCTAACCTCGGTAACGGTCTGAGGAACTGACGCCACTTGCACGCGTTCTACTTTATTATCCCGGGTCATAAGAAACCCCTCTCCTACTTGATGACCAACAAAGTCAATTTTTTAGTACCCAAGACAACACTTCGACGGTTTAACCGTAATTCCACCATACCTGAAACGATTAAACACATCACGGAGTACAGCTATGTGCTTTGGACACGTCTATGTTTGCACCACAACGTCATCCACATAGTTGTCCACGCCGGTTAACCCACTCACGAGTGTTCGCATAATACGTCCGTAAGATGCTCTGTCGTTGAATAACCCAAATGGCATTCGTCGAAACTGGAATAGAAATAGACTAGAAAAAGCAACCATTCTCTATATCATTTGAATGCATAACAATTTGCCAAAAAACTTTGCTATAGTCAAGTTTACTAAAGACCTGATCTTTGGACAAAGTGGCAAATATTGCTTCAGGATTGGGCATAGGTTCAGAGTCGAAAGCAGTAGTTCGGCTTAGCTGACATAAATCTACCACTGGACGATTTGTTCCATCTGTTTTCTTAACCAACAACAGAGGGGAACAGTACATAGATTTCGATGGTTCGATTACTCCTAGTTTGAGCATTATATCTACCTTAACTACGCCCGATACTTGGGTGAAAGGAATCCGATAAGGCTTAACCCGTACAGGTTTAGTCGCGTTCATCGCGATAGCGTGTTCGACAAGTAGTGCATCCAAGGTTTTCCGAAAAGATATATGCATATTATTCGATCAAGCGAACCAGCTGATTAGGTTTGTGAAGAATCGAGTTCGGGTGAAATAGACACTTGCTGAATGGTCTCCCCCAGTTTCCCTAGCAGTGGTTCTATCTCTAAGGAAGAATCACCAGGAGGATCCAAGATAGACTCGCAGTCCTCTGTAGACCTGGAAACACATTCCTTTAAAATGTTCAGATGGAAGATCTCAGTGTTGTTTCCAACCCGGATTCGGTAATCAGTTAACCCGACCTTCTCTAATACCTCATAAGGTCATTTCCATTGCATAAGCAACTTTTTGTAATGTTGCTTCGGATAGTAGCATTTTTTTGTCATGTAAAAGTCAGTGAAAGTGTTAGCCAACTGTTCTGCTGATGTAAAATTTAGTAATATTACATGATTCGGATTTCCCATAAGATGCCTCGTTAATTTGAAAAGTTGTTTTAGTCTTTGCTACAGTTTCTAATCTTTGCAGAAAAGAAATGTTTCTTCGCACAGATCAGTAGCTTGTTGGCTGCACTGCACAGATAAGTAGCCTGTTGGCTGCACTGCACAGATCAGTAGCTTGTTGGCCGCACTGCAATGTTCTCTGAATAGCTGCCGATGAACAGCCGGTCTTGTTCACCGCTACAACTTTTCTGCTGTTCTGCGCGCCTGTATCGTCTGCCTCACAGCTCATTTGAATACCATTGAATACTCGGCCTCATAGTTACCGGCTTTCTTTGCAAGCGTGTTGGTCGGCAACAAATTCAATTCCTATAGTGTAGGAGTGTACAAGTTCATCGAGCGGGTTTTCAATGTTGTTCAATATTGGTGCTAGATCCTCGATAAATTCCGGTATACAATGTTCCTAAGTTTCCCAAAGGCGACCAGCTGGCGAACACTTTCCGGCTTCGCTAAGTTGACTCTAAGATATACAGCCAGATGGTCACCAGAAGGGTTACCTTTCGAATCACCAATACATGGCTGAGAAACGGTTGGTGTCCCTCTCAAAAGTGGACTACTGTCCCGGGTTACCAAAGTGAAGCTCGTGAAACATTACGCATCTGGATCATTCCCATCGTCCAGGGGAAGTTGAGGTCACTTGTTATGGTTACTTCGTGTTATATAGCGGGGAGTTGAGGTCACTTGATATGGTTACTTCGTGTTATAGAGCGGGAAGTTGAGGTCACCTGTTATGATTACTTCGTGTTATAGAGCGGGAAGTTGAGGTCACCTGTTATGGTTACTTCATGTTATAGATCGGGAAGTTGAGGTCTCCTGTTATGGTTACTTCGTGTTATAGAGCGGGAAGTTGAGGTCACTTGTTATGATTACTTCGTGTTATAGAGCGGGAAGTTGAGGTCACCTGTTATGATTACTTCGTGTTATAGAGCGGGAAGTTGAGGTCTCCTGTTATGGTTACTTCGTGTTATAGAGCGGGAAGTTGAGGTATCCTGTTATGATTACTTCGTGTTATAGAACGGGAAGTTGAGGTCACCTGTTATGGTTACTTCGTGTTATAGAGCGGGAAGTTGAGGTCACTTGTTATGGTTACTTCGTGTTATAGAGCGGGGAGTTGAGGTCACCTGTTATGATTACTTCGTGTTATAGAGCGGGAAGTTGAGGTCTCCTGTTATGATTACTTCGTGTTATAGAGCGGGAAGTTGAGGACTCCTGTTATGATTACTTTGTGTTATAGAGTGGGAAGTTGAGGTCACCTGTTATGATTACTTTGTGTTATAGAGCGGGAAGTTGAGGTCTCCTGTTATGGTTACTTCGTGTTATAGAGCGGGAAGTTGAGGTCTCATGTTATGGTTACTTCGTGTTATAGAGCGGGGAGTTGAGGTATCCTGTTATGATTACTTCGTGTTATAGAGCGGGAAGTTGATGTCTCCTGTTAAGATTACTTCGTGTTATAGAGCGGGGAGTTGAGGTCTCCTGTTATGGTTACTTCGTGTTATAGAGCGGGAAGTTGAGGTCACCTGTTATGATTACTTCGTGTTATAGATCGGGAAGTTGAGGTCACCTGTTATGATTAGTTCGTGTTATAGAGCGGGAAGTTGACGTCTCCTGTTATGATTAGTTCGTGTTATAGAGCGGTAAGCGGTCCAAATTCCACCCATCAGAGAACACTCTGTTCTTATATGCGTTTCCTTTAGAGGGAGGCGGACGGCAAATGACGCACAGCCTGACATAGACACCAGCGGTATTAACCGAACAGTCCGTGTACTCGAAGTGACTAAACATGTCACTCGATGTTGAATCCACGGTTTTTCTAGTAAATCCGCATTTGTGCAGTACGGAAACAGCTCCGCCCCGGTTCTCGTTGGGTCTCGAAATATGGCGTAGCATGTAGTCGGATGGTACGAGTTCGTTTTTCACCTTATTAACAGTGTCAGTTCCGAGTCAAGGTTAACACATCGCTTTACTCTAATTTGTAGATGGTCGATTTATGTTTAATATATGGTCACGACTGCGTAAATAACATTGAACGTGTTAATTTTTCTGCATGGATTCACACTTGTTTGTTACATCGTTACGTGCTAACCACACGAACACCCCCGTGTCCACTGCATATACTTGATATGATCACTTGTCAACGTTTCAAGTTCAACCTCCCTGAGACATATGTAAACAACAGTTGAATGATAATTAAAATTACTTGATTACCAAGGCATTGTTAATATACAACCCCCACCCAGTCCATCAAACGCACAAGCTTTATTTATTAGCCTACAGGCACAATTACCGAACATATGACTTAATAATTGACTTAGCGTATTATTCAACCCGCCACACATCGGCAAATATATCATCATCAACGATGCCACCTGCCCTCAATGTATCCGTTGAAAATGAAACTCGGCCATATGCGCACTCACTTAAGGTTTGGCGCTACCGTTAAATCAAGTAGCGATATTAAATGCTCATACAATGCGACAGTCAGATTCATACATGTTGTGCATTTTGAGAGATTGGTTGTGCTACCAGAGGCAATATCAACAACATTCGGTGCAACCTGTTTATATAATATATGACATATAAACACCTAACACTATCTCTTCGTAGTAACTATAGTTGACTGAAGTTGACGATTACGCAAGTCATGTCGGCAAGTTTTCGGCAGTGATTCTTTACACAGTCGTTTTTACATGATATTTCGCCTCGATTAAGTATGATGATTTGGAAGAGGTACTCGCAATAAACATTTGTTCTTTCTATGTTCAGCGCGCCTATCGAAAGATGGAAACCAAAGCTACAAAATATTTTTTTCTATAATTGGTTTGAATGTATCTAAAATATGCCATATGTACTTATACATTTATGTTTGCGTTTCTACGCTGTCTTGCAACTTCAATATGGCCGCGGCATTTTCACGCTGATACCATTACGTAAAGATAGACAATAGCTGCTCTAGTCTATATTTAGGGAATAATACACTGTTTGTTGATGTTACCATCCAGATAACTCGTGCCTCCGCCACTCATGATGTTAATCAACAAACAGTATGTCATTTCCTTGGGACGACAATCTCAAGCGATCTCAGTTGGGGCAAGAACACACTGTGCATCACAAAAAAGGCACAACAACGCCTGTACTTTCTGAGGCGGCTCAGGAGATTCGGCATTGCACAGGAGATCATGATATGTTTCTACTGCGCAGTCATTGAAAGCATCCTTACTTTTTTATCGTAGTGTGGTTTGGCCGCGCCGGACAGTAGGAGAAACAGCCGCTAGAAGCCATTGTGAAGGGCGCATCCAGAATCATTGGGAGCGAGTTGCCACCCATAGAGTCTATTTACCATGCTCGCTGCGCGCGTAAATCCAGGAGCATTGCACGGGATACAACCCACCCAGCCAACCACCTCCTTGAGCCTCTTCCTTCTGGTAAAGGCTAGAGAAGCATCAAGACTAGAACCACAAGGCTTAAGAACAGCTTTTACCCGCAGGCTGTGAGACACTTGAGCGGAGAGGACTTCCTTGTGCCATAACTCTGTCTTCTGCCAGTCCCGTTCTTGTGTTCCTATGTCGCCGTGCCCATTTCACTCATCTAACTACATGTATGTATTTTTACTGTTTTACTGTTTCTTGGGTAATGTTCAGACTGTAGCAATGGTGCATTCATGGAAATTACTATTATTATATTAATATTATCCTATCAAGTTAGTACTTTTATGCCTAGGGACAGATGAATTTCTTGAAAAAAATTTGGCAGTTGGCTTTGTTATTCACTTATATACACGTTTTAGCGTAGTTGTGTCTCTTTTATAATGTTTCTGATTTACACTTTTTTTACATAGGCGAGAGAGAGTGGTGTGTGTGGATGTGTGTAATTGGATGGCTGCTTCTGGGGTGGGTGGGTGGATGGGTTGGTGGGAGGGTGGGTGGGTGAGTTCTTACGCCACAACGCCAAATTCCTTGTTCATTTGTTTAAGTGTTACATGGCAATAAACCGTCTGAATCTGAATCTTATTTCAGTTAAATTAACACTTGGGCATATTTTTCGTGTTCTACATTTGTAAATATGCTGCTAGGCTGGTTTCCTGAAGCAACCCTACCGTTCGAAGAAACCGATGCGGACGTTTGACGCATCTTACGTAAATCTCATCAACGTCTAACGTCTTCATTCCTATCGCACAGCTGGACTAGGACTATAAAGATGTTGATCATCATCGCAGTTATTTTCTCCTTCGCCTTCACCCTACTTGGTTCTCCTTGTTGATGACGTAAGTACTTGGTTCTCCTTGTTGATGATGTAAGTACTTGGTTCTCCTTGTTTATGATGTAAGTACTTGGTTCTCCTTGTTGATGACGTAAGTACTTGGTTCTCCTTGTTGATGATGTAAGTACTTGGTTCTCCTTGTTGATGATGTAAGTACTTGGTTCTCCTTGTTGATGATGTAAGTACTGTTTTTTTTCGTTAATAACCTGTCCTTTTCTATTCATCGATTTATTGTAGCAGTTGTTTTTTTTACCGGTCACGGGTGCATTCCGCAGCGCAACTTGGACCACAAAAATGCCCTAAAATACAATATGTAATAATCGTATCTGCCCTTCGTGTACCTAAAGCGATGCTATATCAAGGAATGAACGTTTGTGGATAGCTAAAACGAGGTAAGAATCAAATATAAAAATAACATACGTCAGCGTCAAGCTATGGCGAAAATTTCCAAATTTATAGAGCAGTGGTTAATCAATTATATTGTCAAGTATTGCTCAAGGCATTCATAAATTAAAGCAACTATGTAAAATGGTATTACTTTTCGAATACAATATTTTATAATCTGACACATGTTTCACACATTTATGACGCATTAGCGTAGTTTGATTCGCATGATTTTTCACTTCCAACGTGTTTCCTATCAATCGTACACAATATTATGTTTAATTTCCTGTAGAAAATGACCGGCCAGTCCAGCAGCAGGGGATCAGTTGACCTTCCTATTTATTGTTTCACACGAATGTACGGCGTATTAAATTGTGATATGTGAATATAAACAATACATACGGTGTGATATCAGTGCGATTGACCAGGTATATTCACATGTTTCTTTGTAGAAGCTATTGGATGTGAAATAGTGCATTTTTTAGAGTTTAACAGGCGGAGGGATTTATGGGAAATGTTCTGCTATGGGCCACGTGGGCGCATGAATACATGACTATTTTTTGTAAAACAAAAAAAATGACGGGCATCGCACTTCGGGGCATTTTAAAAGTGCTGGAGGTATGTAATTTTGAAAAAAATTGGTCAGCATGTCAATAATATGAAAGTTTAATAATTTTTAGTTGCCACGTTTTCTTATAATCAGACAAAACCGTTAACATGGCCACCGATGCAATTTTGTACTGTGGTCTGGCCCCTGCATGGTTCACCCTTGTTCAGCTGATTCAGGCCGTCTTTGCATATCAGATTATATCGGTCTCTACCTCATCTACATCGCTGAGTTCATCGGCATATTCCAGTGTATCGACAAAATGCGACTGTCTCTTATGTATTCAACTATTTAAGCCACACGGGGTTTCAGCTGTTGCCGTAACACCGTCGATGAAAGAACGTACAGCAAATATCATGAACAACTTAAACAACACGGTGTCTCGGTAGCTCGGTAGCTAAATACATTTTTATCGACATACATTGAGAAGCGTTCTTTGATTTGGGGAGCGGTGGTCTAGTGGAAAAAGCGCCCGACTGTCTATCGAGAGGACGGTGGTCCGATTCCGCCTACCGAAACCTGGACAATTTAGTTCACCTCACTTTGCCTATGTCTTTCGGGAGAGACGGTAAAAATCATTGGTCTCTCTTCCCTGGCATATATTCCAGGGGAAATAAAATATATCATACAGGGGGTAAAAGTCGAGGACTCAAAGTGTGGTGTTCTCTATCTCTAACCCACTTATTTATAGCTTCTGTGGCCTGAAGTCTGACAAAATGGAGAAGTCCAACAACATGTATTGTGATACGTGCAAGGATGAGTAAATGGCGAACACGCTTGAAATTATTGACTAAGAAAGAAAATGTGCAGTAAATAAAAAGGAAGAACGACACTTACAAAAGAATAAATACGTCAACGCATTGATTTGTCATTACTTCCCTCGTCCAACAGCCATCATTTTCCGGTGGTGGTAATGGTGATAGCGATGACGGTCTTGATAGTGTGGTTGTGATTAAAGGACTGTGTACGTGGCCAAATATCTCCATTTCATGTAGAATTACCTCATAAAATCAGTCAGTCTGTGATGTGTTCACGACTGTCTACTCCTGCAACAGACACAGCAACTGGCAAGCGCATGACAAACAGTAATAGGATGCATGCCTTTTTCAAACAGTTGTGTTTTTTATCCAAATAATGCCGTAGACACGGACGGATGCGACGGATATGTTAGGGACGAACACACTTATGACGTCATTGTGAGACCACAACGAATGACACAATGAGTTTGTCAGACAGCGAGACAGCATTCATAGCCTTCATATCGACGTTTCTCATTCTTAGTTTCCTCAGCAACGTGTGCGTTGTGGTCGTCATTATGAAGATCAAGACGTTGCGAACGGTGACGAATATGTTTCTGACGAACCTTGCCGTCAGCGACATGATACTCGTCTCGTTCATTCTGCCACACAAAGTGCACGACATATCACACGCGGACGAATACTACGATTGTAAGTTGCATGTTACATGTCCAATATTTCTGTGTAGATTCAAAAACCCGCCAGAATAAAAGCCCAACAGGCAATGTCCGAAACAGTCAGGGAGTTAAACGGTTCAACACCGAATCCTAGTCCAGAAATAATAATATCGAAACATTTAAATACAAGTAAATTTTTCCGTAAATTGAAAAATCAGTTAAATTGCATTAATGTCGTTGCCGACGTAGTGCAGATATGTTTCTTGAATATTGACTCATTTTCAAGGATTATACGGCCGACCTACTATACCCACGTAAACCTGTCGTCTTTCAGGAATCCCTTCTTTTGCGAACATGACAAACACAATTTATTTGTGTGTTCCACATACGAAGGTCTCAGTTAAATACACTGGTAATAGCCGCCATTTACCGAATACTGCGTGAAACGCGGTCAGAGATTGGTCAAGGCTGAGCATCAAACAATTAAATTTACTGTCGGAAAGAAGATCTCTGGAGTTTGTATTTCTCATATGGTTGTTATGTATTGTCGGGATACTATCCTAAACACTTGGCGTCCCTCGGTCTGGTGATGGCTTTTGTGCGTCCCTGTTCATTATATCATACTTAGAGATTCCGCATTGTTTTTACTATTACTACTATTACTATTATCATTATTACTAGTGTTGTTGTTGTTGTTATTATTAACATTATTATTACTATTGTTACAATTAATATTACTGTCACGTTTACTATTATTGTTGTTGTTATTATTACTGTGATTTTGTTCGTACATATTATATGTTTACGATGGGGTGGCGTTTGTTGTTATTGTTGTTGTTGTTGTTGGTGGTGGTTATGGTATTTGTAATGAGCAGTTGTTGTTGTTGTTATTGTTGTTATTGTTGTTGTTGTTGTTGTTGTTGGTGGTGGTGGTGGTGGTGGTGGTGGTGGTGGTGGTATTTGTAATGACGCAGTTGATGTTGTTGATCTTTGTGATAATGGTAAATAAGTAGTGAGTATTTTGTTGATTTTGAATTGATATTGTTGTTGTCGTCGTTGCCGTAGTTGGCTGTTGTCACGTAATTACGTCGTTGTCGTAGTTGCCTGCTGCCACGTAATTACGTCGTTGTCGTAGTTGGCTGCTGTCACGTAATTACGTCGTTGTCGTAGTTGGCTGCTGCCACGTAATTACGTCGTTGTCGTAGTTGGCTGCTGTCACGTAATTACGTCGTTGTCGTAGTTGGCTGCTGTCACGTAATTACGTCGTTGTCGTAGTTGGCTGCTGTCACGTAATTATGTCGTTGTCGTAGTTGGCTGCTGTCACGTAATTACGTCGTTGTCGTAGTTGGCTGCTGTCACGTAATTACGTCGTTGTCGTAGTTACCTGCTGTCACGTAATTACGCTGACATTGGCGGTTTCAGCCGAGATTCATTGCAAGCTGGACAATTGTCTGCCCGTCTTAAGCATCACTTGCTCCATCTACAGCATGGTGGCCCTGGCTGAGGAACGCTACCGGTAGGTGGCGCACATATCATTTAAGATATTAATTTATTCGGAGGAAGTGAACAGATATGTCTTGTACATTATGATGATTTTATATCAATCAAAATATTCATGTCATGCCTATTAAAGATATCGCATAATTTCAATACAACTATTTCAGAATTAGACAACTAGGGAATTATAAAATCAATTTGTTATTCGAGTTTTCTATTGAATTCACCTCACGCACAGGTGCTTGAAATGAATACAATGCATGATGTTTCCTGACTGGCCCTTAGGTGAACTATATATAATATACCTTAAAACACATGATTTACAAGTGTCGATAGTGTTGATCACAGGGGCATTACCTTAACTTCAGTTTTTTTTTAAACATGCAATATTAACTTGATTTAGCAAATTACTCTACATATAATAGAATAATGACCCGTGCATGGTGTGAACGGAAACAATATATTGGGAACGAGAGTGTCAGCAAATTAATTGTTTCAGGGCCATTGTTTTGGGACCTATGCATGCCTTCTACCGCAAGAAGGCGTTGAAGATAATTGGCGGAATATGGGCATTGTCAGCCTTGGTGGCCACGCCGACATTCGTCGACTATTCCATACACCCCGAGCCGATGACCTCACAAGATGTTAACAACACCACCGCTGTGACGTCACGTATATTATGCAAGCCTAAGTCCGACGTCTTTGACAAGATGAACGGTTTCTTTATCCTATGCTTATCGTACATGATACCTCAGGCGCTCATCTTCAGTCGCTATTACCGTCTTATCACGTTCATCGCACAGCAAGGACATCAGACGACAGGTGGTCTGTCATCATCATTCGTATCGCACAATCGTACGAGGATTATAAAGATGTTGATCATTATCGCAGTTCTCTTCTCCTTCGCCTGGCTGCCCTACTTCGTTCTCCTTGTCGGTGATGTAAGTTCTTTGTTAATGTTATTTTCTTCCTTTATATATATATATATATATATATATATATATATATACATATATTGAAAAGGATGATTTTTGTGTAATGAAATAATTACAATGCTAAAGCACTGCACGCGGACAATAACTATTATCGTTATCATTAGCATATTGCACGTTCACATCAACAGCAACACTCGATTCACAATTAAGTGTAGTTTTTGTAACGATTTAGGCGTGTGTTCGTGCGTATGTGTGTATGTGCGTGCGTGCAAGAGAGCGCGCGCATCTGACTGTTTAGATTCAACGTTACCCCTATCAATCAAATAATATTTTTTTTTATTCCTGTAGAAAATGATCGGCCAGTCCAGCAGTGCCGAAGTGGCCAGTTGGTCCGCTCTCGTTCAGCTGACCCTGGCCGTCTTCAGCACGTCCTACAACATCTTTCTCTACCTCATCTACAACGCTGAGTTCCGCAAGTCGTTTCTCAGCATCTTCTACTGCGTCCGGCCATCGAACCCGAATCCGTCTCTCCCGCTGGGCCTCCCAGTAACATCGCCCCCACCAACGGTCTTTCAAAAACATACGACACACGTCCCACGTTGATTGAACAATCTCAGCAGCTTGCTTGTCAACACCGCACAACGAACGTACAACAAGTAACACGAACAATCTCAGCAGCTTCCTTGTCAACACCGCACAACGAACGTACAACAAGTAACACGAACAATTTAAACAAAATGGAGTCCCACAAATGTAGTGAGAGCGTCACTCGGCTAAGATGTAGTTCCCTGTGGTCTCAACAACTGTCGTGGCCGTGCGGCAAGACCAACGTACGAATAAGAAAGGTGACAGCATGTGTCCCGACAGCGTTAAACGACTAAGGTCTGACTGTGGCCTCAACAACTGTCGTGGCAGTATGGCAAGACCAACGTACGAATAAGAAAGGTGACAGCATGTGCCCCGACAGCGTTAAACGACTAAGGTCTGACTGTGGTCTCAGTAACTGCCTCGACAGACAAATATGTTCAACGTGTTTCTATTGTGTCAGCTTGACGTCACCAACGTGTAGCTCCGCGATGTATCAGTGGTCGTCGTGTCAGCGTGACGTCACCAACATGTAGCTCCGCGATGTATCAGTGGTCGTCGTGTCAGCTTGACGTCACTAACGTATGGTGTATCAGCTATTGACATATCCATCACGTGACGTTTTGCCTAGCGCCCACAGCAGGTCCCTCAACCTGTCAACAAACATGGCCGCATATGTAAAGGTGCCAGACATTCCGCCGCGTTTTTCGTTGAAGTTATGGCTTGATATGTGCCCGGGAGTCAACGAAAAACTGCCGGCAAATGCATTTCGCCCTAGTACATAAGTTAGCATAACATGCCCTGGTGGAAGCATGTGGTGTATAGTCATCCTATCGATCTCATAACATGCCCTGGTGGAAGCATGTGGTGTATAGTCATCCTATCGATCTCATAACATGCCCTGGTGGAAGCAAGTGGTGTATAGTCATCCTATCGATCTCATAACATGCCCTGGTGGAAGCATGTGGTGTATAGTCATCCTATCGATCTCATAACATGCCCTGGTGGAAGCATGTGGTGTATAGTCATCCTATCGATCTCAGGTATTTGGTGTCCGAATCTCAAGACCTCCATGCACTTATCTTCACCATCTTCAAACTCACATTTGATGTGCAGATTCTGCACATCTCAAGTTGTGGCAGTGGTGATATGTTAAGTGGCTCCACTGACGGAGAATGTGAGTCAGTACCAGGAATGTCTGCACATCTCAAGTTGTGGCAGTGGTGATATTTTAAGTGGCGCCACTGACGGAGAATGTGAGTCAGTACCAGGAATGTCTGCACATCTCAAGTTGTGGCAGTGGTGATATGTTAAGTGGCGCCACTGACGGAGAATGTGAGTCAGTACCAGGAATGTCTGCACATCTCAAGTTGTGGCAGTGGTGATATGTTAAGTGGAGCCACAAACGGAGAATGTGAGTCAGTACCAGGAATGTCTGCACATCTCAAGTTTTTGGCAGTGGTGATATGTTAAGTGGCGCCACAGACGGAGAATGTGAGTCAGTACCAGGAATGTCTGCATTTCTCAAGTTGTGGCAGTGGTGATATGTTAAGTGGCGCCACTGCGGAGAATGTGAGTCAGTACCAGGAATGTCTACACATCTCAAGGTGTGGCAGTGGTGATATGTTAAGTGGCGCCACTGACGGATAATGTGAGTCAGTACCAGGAATGTCTGCACATCTCAAGTTGTGGCAGTGGTGATATGTTAAGTGGCGCCACTGACGGAGAATGTGAGTCGGTACCAGGAATGTCAAACTGTTAATCGCCAAATGTTTTAGAAGCTATGCCACTACACATTGTCACCATAGTGTAAATAAAGGTCGTCAATTAAGAATACGTGTCGTGATACATCTAAACCCATGAGTGGTTGACTTCATTTTAATCAAATTAACAATACAAATTGGCTTGATGATTTTATGTACGCTGAAATAATCGCGTATTGATCTATGTCAACGCATGTTCGTAGTTATTCATACGTCAGATCAGCCGATTGCTGCGTCCTGTGGTAGCGGTGTGGTTTCTCTTTAATATCAGTAACCGTTATTTTTGTTACGATGTATTCTTTACTTACTTACTTAGTCCTCTTCACTCTCTGTTATTTGCTACATGTTCATATATTTCCATGTGGTTCCATGTTTCTTTACTTCCTCAGCTATTGACCGTTTTGGGTCTGCCTGTTTTTCCTTTTCTTTGTGAATTCCGGTGTAAGCATATCTCGTGAAATTGTTGCTTTGTTTTCGGAGGGTGTGTCTTATCCATGTCCATTTTCTTCTTGCAATCTCTCTCTTGATGCTGTGTTGGTCTGTCCTCCTCCAAATGTGTTTGTTTGTGGTTTTATTTTGCCATTTGGTTTTCAGGATGTATCTCAGACATTTGTTAATATATGTTTGTAGCATTAAGTTTGTTGTTTTGGTTAGCCATATAGCAGCACACTATTCGCGTTGGTGTTGAAGTTTCTGTTCTTGAGGGAAGATGTTCATCAGACCGGATGTTTCAAACAAGCAATATTTTTACTTATTTCACACTCAGTTTACCCTTTTCTTATCGTGACGTTTCTACTGCTATCAGCAATCTTCTTCAGACGACTAAAGCTAGATGGCGACAAAGTAGTCATTCTACGCAGACGTCACTCTATCACTATAAAATTTCCCCGCCCTGAAAGAACTGTGGACATGGTCTCTGGACAACTGCTCAGACACGGAAATGAAAGCACGGATTCGAGGTGTTGATTACCATATGATGAAATTTTATTTCTTTCATGGACTTGCTTTGGGCGAATTTTTACTTCGTCATACTGACAGCCTAAGCACAACTCTCCAAAAAGCCAAACTTGTCAACGGCCGAGGGACAGTCGATTACATCCACGACTGTGAACACCTTCAGCAATTTACGCTCATAATTTTTTTTCTTCTTGTTTTGGGCTGATGTCATGAGCAAAGCCGAAGGGAGAGACATTGAAGAAGCTGCACTGCCAAGACGCAGAGCAGTCCCAGCTAAACTTGACTGTGGCACAGCAGCGCCAGAATACTTCCAGACACTAACACTGCCAAGACACAGAGCAGTCCCAGGTAAACTTGACTGTGACACAGCAGTGCCATAATACTTCCAGACACTAACACTGCCAAGACACAGAGCAGTCCCAGCTAAACTTGACTGTGGCACAGCAGCGTCAGAATACTTCCAGACACTAACACAGCTATACAGAGCCATGTATTATGAGGCTGTGGACCTCATCGTGTCGCTTATCAAAGATAGGTTCGACCAACGCGACTACAATGTATACATGAACTGTGAACAGCTCCTCCTAAAAGCAGCCGCTGGTGGAGACGTATACAAAGGTGAATTTCAAACTGTTACTAGTTTCTATGGCTCCGATTTTGATCCACGAGAGCTGGAAGCACATCTAAGCACGTTCACAAATACTATTCCGTGTGTGGAAAATGTAACACTTTCTAATGTTCTAGCGTATTTGCGATCGTTGTATTCACACCAGCAACTGCTATTGTCACAGATCATCAAATTAGACAAATTAATTCTAGTCATGCCAGCTACAAACGCTACCAGTGAGCGGTCGTTTAGTGCCCTACGTCGCGTCAAAACATACCTGAGAACAAACGTGACAGATTGAACCATTTGATGAAGCTGTATGTTCATAAGGATAAAACAAGCGCACTGTGTATGGTAGAAATTGCCAATTATAGTGTACATGAATCCAAATATCGTTTGGGTATATTGGGAAAATGTGTCTCTTCCGATCTTGTAAATGTTCAAGCCACGGTGAAGGAGAAATCAACCCAAGCGAAGGTTTCGTTTCTTGAATAGTGATACAGTGGAATATCACTGTTATACACTAGCGGCTGATATGTTATTATACACTACCGGCTGATATGTTATTATACACTACCGGCTGATATGTTATTATACACTACCGGCTGATATGTTATTATACACTACCGGCTGATATGCATAAAAAGTCCAATGTACAGATACATACACGGAGAGAGGAAGTTATCAGCACACTCTTACATACGCACATATATACATTTATAGTATATAATATTCACATAGGTACATATACTCCATGACGGCAGGGAGCATATAAGTATAAGTACAAACAAGACATGGTTTGGGGAACTCGTAGATCATTTAATGCCAGAACATCACGTGTTCAATAAAAACATACAATTAAATACAGATGAAAACGTCTCCCTCTGTACAAGATCTGTGAGTGACTAATGCTAAAAAACACTAGCTAAAAAAAATTATGTGGCACCCACTATGTGTGATCGAGAAACGTAAAGCAGGGCGTGCTACGCCCGCAGCTGGAAGGTTCGGGGTCTCGTGTGTGAGGCGCGAAGTGGGTCATATAGGCGGCCGGTGCGGGTGCTCATGGGAAAGGCAATTCCTGCTAATCAGCAGACCTTACAATTAATTAATGATACTGCCAAGCGGCACAAGTTAACAGAACTTCAACAAAGAGCAACACTGATCTGCCTACGTGCATAATAACATATTAAAAGTAAATTAATATACACTTTATGCCGGTCACATAATATACCACGTGATAAACACAAGGCATGGCTAGTTTCATGTAATGGCGGTAGCCATGGACAGTATGTTTATCTTGTCATTTTAATGACATTTCAACGCATATTCTTCAAGTTTTCAACCGCGCCTTTAGTGCGCATTTTAAAAAGGCGTACGCCGACGGATCGGGGCACCCCTTGAGCTGCATGGCGGCGCCCAGGCAGGGCAAGGTTTACGTTTGGGGGGGGGCAAGGTGCGGCGCCAAACCAAACACGCTTAGGCAAATCACTGATATATACAAGCGTATTTAACCCATGTGTGATGTTTTACTTCCCCTAAAATACATACGCCATGCAGGCAGAAGGGACCAATGGCTTTTAGTGTCTCATCCGAAAGGCAAAATGGGGTTTAGTCCTGCGTTCCTCTAGGGGCCATGTTTTCCCCAGCTGGGTCTGTGCGAGCCAACGTTGTTAAGTAAGGAACAAATAGATACGTAAATGTGCTCATATACAGCGTTTTATGTTTGTCTGAAATACACCCGGACAATGAACAAATCACACTATCTAAAAGTCATATTCAGAAAGTCCCCTGCCAATCGTTCATTGACGGCGATCTGCAGGCAGTCCAGTGCACCGACATGAACAAGTTAATGAGAAGGGTGATGTCGCATATAACCGACTGAAGCCTGCAGCGAGAGGGGAGATCGCAAATCGCAGAAGCTCATCCAATCGCTTGTCCGTCAACCGGCACCGAAGTGAGTTCTTGATATGATTCATGGCGGAGAAACCAAATTCGCGTGACCACATGCTACCGAAAAGTACCAGGAATTTTTGCGCAGCCTCTGATAACGCTAGAAACCGGGCCGGCACTTTGGTCGCCCAGAAAAGCACAAGGTCGTCTTTTGCAGCGAGAAACTGTTCTGTCAAGGCCGGTACAATTTTGAAATCGATGAAATCCTCCTGCAATGCAGTTTCGTCGATTCCAAACGTCTGCGACAACTTGAAACACACGTCAGGCTGGCAGGTAAATGGACTGGCAAAAAAGCAACAAACGTCATCGATAGATGCGATGTCGACGAATCACTTGTTGAAATCTGTCTGCAGACTGTTTTACACAACGGCAAGCACCTGCTTGGCGTCTTCCGTGCGCGCCTCGTCTTTGCCGCATACTTCTTTCGTGAACCGGAAATGCAGAAAGTTGCCGCTCTATACATGAATTTTGAAAAGAGAAAGCTTGCCATCAAACCTCTTTACTGCTTCGTACATATTACACAGCATCTTCTGCCGTCCCTGGAGCAAAATGTTCTGCTTGTTTAGGTGTCCAAAAATGTCTGTCAAGATGCAGAGCCGAATTTGAGACTGAGAGTCCAGCTTAGCGACAGGACGACCGATTTCTTCAAGAAAGCTGATGATGTGAGGAAGCAGTGCAAAAAATCTCTCCAGAACTGCTCCACGGCTCAACCAGCGAACACTGTTGTAAAACAGAACTTCGCCATATTCTGCGACACCGATGAGAATTGTAATCTGTTAAGGTTTGTTTGAAGATAAACTTCATTCATTGATTGAAATTGATTTCTTTGTTGCAGTAATAATCTATTGGGTTTATTTTTACGTGGTTCCATTTTCCACAGCGTAAAATGGACCGGGTCCCTTTGAGACGGTCCACTTTCCCCGTGAAAAATGGACCGGGGTCCATTTTCAACGGTGGTCGTGCGTGGTAAATGGACCCCGTCCATTTTTCACGGTAGGGGTCGATATTCACAGTGGGGGATCGATATTCATAGTGGAAAATGGATCGGGGGGTCCAATTACCACGGGGGTCCATTAGTAATCTCACACCAGCACGTGGGACGACGTCAGATGCGCGCCCGACCAAAATATGGCACCTTCCTGTTCCTCAGCACTGTCTAGACGAACGACTTGAGTGCATTGAGGAATGCACCACGATGATATAATTGGGGCAACCCGAATGTTGTACTCACTGTTGTAATTGCCAGTTCCATCAACGGTTTTGGAGTAACACGCCACGTATACAGTAGACGAATCGTTTACATTATCTACCTCGCGTAAGATAAGTAGCTATCTCCCAATTCCAACTATTTATGAGGCTTATTGATTCTTACAAACATCGTGAACAAGGCATCATTTGCTTCACACAACTGATATTGTATATCATTATTAACCTAAATGACAAAGTATTTGTCATTCTCACTGAGGACAATAACTGAATGGAATACATTATTGCTATTCTGACTCATTTAGCTAATACCAGCAGTGTGAAAATTTAAAAAAACAAGGTTTTCTGTCCACTTGCCACCCAGCAAATAGTTTTGGATGGCAATGATTGTAAAGATGACTAATGAAAATATCCAACCAGGAATATTTAGACTTAACAAGTAACGTAATATATAAACTCATAATTTTATAATCATAATTGTCAAACCAAACGAACCTCATCTGGCTTGTCCAGGCAGCTACTTCAGCAATAACACGTCTGTGAGTTTCACAGTGGGTTAATTTATGTAACGATGTATACTTTCCGTACTGCTCAGTATAGGTAATAAAATAGTACACATGTTAACAACACCAATAGGTCAAGACATATATTAGGCTGCAGCAAAATGTACAAAGAAAAATGTATTCCATGGTGCCTGGTGCCAGCACCCACCCACATAATGGAGAGAGACAGCCGCTAATATAAGGAAGAAACCAACATGGGAGGAAACATGTGTTACAATCTGAAAGACAGGATGCCCGCACAACGACATTTCCCACACAAAGCTTAAATAAGAAATGTTAGTTAATATTTATAATCAGTTTCTTGATTAAAAAAATAATCTTGGATTTAGGAAATGTTCCAATATATACCTGCAGTTAAAATATAGCAGTTTTGAAATATTTGTCTCAGTGTTTGACATAGCGAGTCAATGGGCATGGCAATCTACTGTTGCTCTAATAAATAAAGTTATAGGAAAAAAAATCACGAAAACATAGTCACAAAACCAGGAAAATAAGTTACATATTTGTTTATTTTTCAACACAAGTTGTATTACGATAAAAAAACTTACAAGTATTTTAATGAGTGGTTTGTCTTTGAGTAACTTGTCTTTTCCATTCCAATACAACACATGAAAGCACGTGCGCAAAACCGTGAATTTTCTTTGATCAAACATCAATTGAAGTGAAAATGGCAACGCTGAAAACTCACGAATTTCGTCCTTGGTGAAATATCGTAACTTTGTGGTGTGTTCGGCGAGAGGATGGAAATCACATCTTTGACCTGCCTTGACCCCGCAAAGTGTATACCACCGTTTTGGATATCCACTATTTTTAGCCTTACCAGATCTAATGACTAGTCAATTCGTTCGTCGATTTGAAAAAAATACGCGTTTTTTTATTAACTCGACTGCGAATATATTACGTAGACTATTCACACAGTATACATTTGGAAATCAGCGAACCGGATTCACAATAGGCTAAACCATTTCAGGAAAGGCTTTTAAGTAGCTATAGCTGTTTCAAAACTGTGTCTAAGTATTTACATATTGGTGTCGTGACACACACAGTAAACATGATTGTCTATGGCGCCGTACTGTCCCGCCAGAAAGTGTCTATGGCGCCATACTGTCCCGCCAGAAAGTATACTTGAAATACTACAAACAAAATAAGTCCCCTTTCCAGCCTCATCCTCTTTAGGTTTCTTTGTCGTTGGCGATGCTACCAAAATTCAACATCGACCAGTGACGCAAATCATCCTCTCAAGCCAGGGGTGGATAGATTATTGTTTCACTTCCGGGTTCATGGCAGACGAATTAGGTGTCAGTGATTTTGAGACGGTCCCCTCTTTCAACGATTTTCTGCACCTTGAAAAAATACATTTTGATCAGGAAAAATGGCTCATTTGCAGACTACGACACTTCTGGTGCGCACCTGATTACATTTCTAATTGCTTGTTATCAGAGTATGGACCGGTCAGTGATGGAAGGATCCCTGCGTGTGTAGACAAAATATGTGTTTGGAGACATCTGACGTGGCGCATCTTGTGTGTTGATTTTCTCGAGAAATAAAAAAGGATTTAACGAAAACTCTACAGCGTGACTTGACATGCAACAATGTGCGCCATTGTGATAAAATCCGAATCGTTATTTTGCGAACAGGACTAAAAACGTTAACATGGTGGTCGCCTATGGAAATAGCCTCGATTATCCAGGCTCCGCGTTGTGGCGCAACCGTTTGTCGCACACATCTTTTCTTCTCGGCGGATACACGGAGCCGAGCGAGAGTCGGATAAGCGAGACTGCTATGGAAACAAATGATGATTCCGAGAATCACGACCGACCAAGACAGGAAGTGGGACGAAGTATGAATGATTCGGCGCACTTCATACATCGTGTAGGATGGCTGTCAGGGGTCGTACATCGTGTAGGATGGCTGTCAGGGGTAGTACATCGTGTAGGATGGCTGTCAAGGGTAGTACATCGTGTAGGATGGCTGTCAAGGGTAGAGCAGTACAGTAGCCACCTGTCTCGTTAGGATGACATAAATGTGTATAACCACTCGCGTGACATAATGGAAGTGAAATCGGATCAGTTGTAATATTTCTCGAACGGAATATCCTCAGTGCTGATGAAGAATGACTAGGTGCGTGCGGTGCGGTGAGGTGCGTGCGTGCGTGCATGCATGGGTGCGTGCGTGCGGACGGGCGTGTATATAGACCCGACATGTTTGGTGGACAGCAATTGCTAAAGATTGGACAAAAGTACAATTTGAAAGTATTTGATACACGCTCAACATAAATATACACGAACAATTGATAATCACTCGATGCCAATTTCATTTTTTTTGGTTTGAAAATAATTTATTTTGTGACAATTTTACGCAGCCACTCTGGGTAATTTCAATTCATTTGCAGCAATTAACGATTATGAAATGCTAATTTTCATCCAAAGTCGATGGTCATACGTCACTCTTAACTTGTTTTGTACCGTACACATGATTACGTCAGACCTAAAACTAAAAACTGTAACAATACATCGAACTATCGATGGATCGCGATAGGCGGGCGATGTGACGATGCAATAGGTACTCCTAATTTTGTCAAGAAATATCTGAATTTCAATTGCATACAATTGTGGATTGTAGTAACGTTCGTTTTTATTAAAACATATGTTACGTATTCTCAAGCGTAATGTTAGCGTGGCGTAGCATATCGTAGACAACATTCGTGTTAAGCAGCCATTTATACCATTTGAATTTATAACTACGTTATGGCAGTGGTGATATGCTGAGTGGCGCCACTGTCGGGGAGTTTGGGTATTCCTCACACACCCCACCAGTGGCGCCACTGTCGGGGAGTGCGGACGATGATGATGATGATGAGTGTGTAGTATTTGAGAGCTAGTACGCGACAATTTACCTTATCATAAACAAAATTACTGTCATTGCTGTCTACGACGCGTTACGCTATTGCAACTGTGAACTTGAGTAACTCAATGTAAGACAGTTTCAGCTAAGTTTTTGCTCCCAACGTGTCTACGTATAGCCTATACGTTGAACTCATCTTATACATAACCGTAATGTAGTTTCAGCTAGAAGTTTGAAGCAGTGAACGTGCCTATTGAGCGATAATGGGGGGTGTGGCAGGAAGTGGGAAGTCGGTTCTAAACATTGGTGGGAGGTTCGCCTCAGTAATAGGTGGGAGGTGGGCTTGGTTGGATATGGACTCTCAAAATAGGTGGGAGGTTGGCCCCCAAAACAGATGGGACTGAGGCTGAGAGACCCCTGCCACACGTACCCCTCTAGTGTATTTTGCAGCTTTCATCATGCGATGCATGAGTGATTTTCTACATGCGGGGGTGTCGACTCGTCCCGACACGCTAACATAAAAAAATCGGCTGATCTGACATACGCGCGTGCGTGCGTGCGTGCGTGCGTGCGCGCGTGTGCGTGTGTAAGTGTCAGATCAGCCTATTTTTCTCTTACGTTAGCGTTGTGATTTTTGCTTACTACCTGAAAGACTTAATGTTTAGACGGTGTATTCTTTGGTGACAAAACAATTCGTCAAAAGTGTTAGTTCTTTCGTTGTCATGGATACATCATTGTCCCCTTTCTCTAATTTAAAGTACAACATTACGTGACGTATAACAGTCTGTATCAGTCTATTGTACCAAACATCCCACTAGGGGCGCCACTAACTATTTCACCACTTCCACAACTTACATTTGATGTGCAGATTCTGCACATCTTTATTTTATTTGGCAGAATCCATGTTTTTAAACTTACTCAATTTCTTTTGAATACATTTGTGTTTGTATCGAACATGTATCTACCAACACAATAACGTTCGTTTTTGTTTGAATCTATTTCACGTATGCTCAAGTGCACAGTCGAAATGACGTAACAAACCGTAAACAACAATCGCGTTGCTAAGCCAACCAGTCGTTTATACCACTCCGCAACTGTCCATTTAAAAAAAAATCAAATTGTGGCAGTGTTTATATGGCTTCGGTAATGGGGAGTGAGATACTGTTTTACTTATAATGTTGAAATATCGAGTAATACTTAAAACAAATCGACACACGTCCGGCAATTTTAATGTTGCACATATTTATTGGCACTGCTTTCTTTCGTATGGTATCACTGACAACAACCTCTGTATCGCCTCCTGGTATCATTTCGTAATCATAATAATTATTACGAATACATTTCCAGACACAGGTGAAGCCTACTTTTAAAATCACGGGACTGACGCCACATCAACATGCAATAGAGCGGACGACATTGGACTGATTATAAGTTGAGAGTAATAAATCAATCGCTTTGACGTCCCAATGAACCTCTACTTGATTGGTTGATAAAACGTTCCACTAAATCACATCATCTAATTAATTGCAGCCACCTGCAACTCAACTGTTTTCAGACTTATTCGGGTTTGTTCTAGAAGCACGCCTCAATGCATTCGAGACGTTCGTCGAGACAGTGCTGTGGAACAGGAAGAGGCCACGTTTTGGTCGGGCATATATTTTTTACGCACTGGTAGAATAAAAAGGCGCACATATCCTTGCATGACTGCAAATCTGGCCTCGTCCCACCGGCCGGCAACGTCGACGAGAGAACGATGAGAATAATCCACGTGACGACCTGAAAGGTCAATTAGGTCAAGTAGATGCAGAAAGTATAGGTCTCTTTACACATATTCAAAGGAATTCAAAGATCTTGTTTATAGCTAGAACACATAAATAAACACACACATACACGTATCACAGACTTCGGGATCCTCTCTCACGTACCTGGGACAATATCATATTGATAAGAAAATCGCCGGGTGTACGCGACATGTTTAGTCAAATCCGAGGGATTATCGTCCGAGTACGTCCCGTGTACGTTACTGCTCACTGTACACGCAAACACCTGTCATACAATGACAATACGTACCAATACCAGGATGTCGAACTGTACGTGAACCTTGACATTCGCGTAGACGTCGCCCGCTATATTTTATATGTTGTCTGTTGACAGGGACATACTTGACCATTGCAGCTCTCCAGTGTGAGGTCAATCTTCCTGTCAATGCCGCCAGATCTCACTTTCTGAAACCACGTATCACGCGTACTCCAGGTTCAAGGGTGAACCACTTTGCAGGACTCGATCTCGCGATATGTTCGTATTTAATATCTGAAAATCGCTTGACACTGATTATTAAGCAAACACGCTCACACGCTCACACGCTCACACGCTCACACGCACGCACGCACGCACGCACACGCGAACATAAATTTCAACAAGATTAAAAAAAATTACAAGATTACCATCCAAGATCAAGGCCCAGATGGCAAGTGGACAAGGAAGCCAATGGCTTATCGATAGTCCAATTTTTTTTCATATTATGTGTAACCCGCCCACCTGAGATATTTTGATATTTTTGTCAACTTTGTTTTTAAACATATTCACGGTTCGTTCATATAAGCGAAAAGCACGTGGTTGGGAGTTTTGGACTGTCTTGCCCCATGTAGGCGGTCGTCTTGCCCCATGTAGGCGGTCGTCTTGCCCCACGTAGGCCGTCGTCTTGTCCCGTGAATGGGTAAGTGAGGGAGTGACCTTTTTTTGGGTACCCTTAACATTTTTCAAATGCAACCTTGTTAGGTTATCTGTTTGCTGAAAATAGTTTACAAATGGCTAACACACACATTTTTTTATGATATGAAAGACATGCCAACAGTTTAATGGTGTACAATTTGAACGGTTTCCTTAGGGGGGCCACGTTGCCCCTGGTTACCCTACTACAGGTTCAAACGTGAACCACTATGCAGGACCCGATTTCGCGACATGTTCGTATTTAATATTTGAACGTCACTTGACACTGAATATTAAACGAAACTCGTGTCTCGTGATTTCTTTACTGTCCCTCTTTTATGGGTTATTCTCCTAATAGCGTACCTTTTATGGGTCATTCTCCTAATAGCGTACCTTTTATGGGTCATTCTCCTAATAGCGTACCTTTTATGTCTTCGCTGTTTTTTTTTAAAGCGCAAACTTTTCGTCGACGTGGACCTAAACCATCGAAGTGTCACTGGTGCTATGTGTTTACGGGTCGACTTTTCATCTTGCACCCAAAAAAGCAAATACTTTGGTATATAACAGAAAATAAAGCGAATGCTTCCTATAATGAGAACATAGTCAATTATTTGATTATTTTGAATTACTAAGCAGATATTTGTCGGGTTCCAAGTGTCTTCGATTTTTTGGTCAATGGTGTTATTCTGCGTGATTTCGGAGTCTCCGTAAAATCTGGAGCATTTACTCACTCACTCACTCACTCACTCACTCACTCACTCACTCACTCACTCACTCACTCACCCTCCCTCCCCACACCTCCCTCTCACCTGCTTATTAACTTTATCACGAAAAACGAAAAGTAACAAGCGCAGCCATCGCTGAATAAGGTGACCAGCTCGGCTTGGACTTCCGACAGAAGACCGACTAAACATACGATGATGCTGTGAATATGGCCGGGAAGACGAATGGTGTGAGTGCTTTGATGCAGAGCAATAATCCCAACAACGGTATAGATAATCACGTACTGAACGTGTGCATTGCAAATCTCTCCCGAAAGTGGCAAGGGAATCTCCAACGCATGATCAAAGACTATGTGTTGCACGATCGCACTAGTTCAAACTAGAATTGACTGACTTTGCAAGACGAATGGAGGTGGCCTAATTTTTGCAAAAACAGGAATTTCTGAAATATATTACATATTTAAACTTTAAAATATATTCCTGCTACACGTATTTTGTTTATATTTTGTATGCACAATGAACTGTAGTTCACATGTATGGTGGTCCCCGTGATAATGCTCTCCTCACGAGAGGTCACCCTCCGTATAACACATAAGGTGCAATGGTCTTTTGCAGAAAGGGGGCCATGTAAGAGGGGACTAGGGTGCGTGCGTGCGTGCGTGCGTGCGTGCGTGCGTGCGTGCGTGCATATAAATTTGGATAACTAGAAGTCCTGCCACCCAGTGTTTTTTTTGGGGAAAACTGGGCACACACCATCTTTCGGGGTCTGAATCAGGAGGGGGTGCGCTTTGCTCCGGTAGGTGCGCTTTGCTCCAGGGGGTGCGCTTTGCTCCGGGGGATGCACTTTGTCCCACTCTACTCTAAACTTTTATATTTACCTTTTATCTTTACCGGCATTTTTAAATAGTACCTTTACGCTTTTTATAGGTAGGCTGATGGTGTTTTAAATTTGTGAAAAAATCACGCCTAACCTTAGACAAGTATGAATAAGCTGCAACCGAAATATGAGTTACTGCTCTACTGCGCTTCTCTTTCTTTACACTTGTGAAATAAGTGGGTTTTTATTTTGGAATTCGACGATTTAATAAACGCAATATTGTTATCTCGAATTCTAAGTGTGAAGAAAACTTCTAGATATTATTAACTAGAAAAATGTCACTCCTTTTAACCCCATCATCTCTAGTGTTAAACAAAACAAACCACAATGTTTAATACCTCACAATACACTACAGACATCGCCCAACTGAAGTCGGGCGAGAGTGGCAGGGTGACTCGTATGTAGACAACTGACTATCTATAGATGCTCTCAAGACAACTGACAGAAAGAGTTCCTTCTGGGGCGAATCGGTAGACGAATAATAATAATGATGATTATGTATGTATGTATGTATGTATGTATGTATGTATGTATGTATGTATGTATGTATGATTATGAGTATAATTATATGTAGATGTAAGTTTGTATGTTACACTTCTCCTCATAGACACTTTGTATATCGGGCGGCAAACTCTCAGGGGTTCATCTACCACCCACGGTCAGGGGTTCATCTACCACCCACGGTCAGGGGTTCATCTACGACCCACGGTCAGGGGTTCATCTACAACCCACGGTCAGGGGTTCATCTACGGCCCACTGTCAGGGGTTCATCTACGACCCACGGTCAGGGGTTCATGTACGACCCACGGTCAGGGGTTCTTCTACAACCCACGGTCAGGGATTCATCTACGACCCACGGTCAGATTTTCATCTATGACCCACAATCAGGGGTTCATCTACGACCCACGGTCAGGGGTTCATCTACGATCCACGGTCAGGGGTTCATCTACGACCCACGGTCAGGGGTTCATCTACAACCCACGGTCAGGGGTTCATCTACGACCCACGGTCAGGGGTTCATCTACGACCCACGGTCAGGGGTTCATCTACAACCCACGGTCAGGGGTTCATCTACGATCCACGGTCAGGGGTTCATCTACGACCCACGGTCAGGGGTTTATCTACGACCCACGGTCGGGTCGTCTCAGTGAACTTTTTTTTGGAAATTCATCCCGCTGTTACCCTTTCTACGAACAATCGAATTACCCTTTGTAGCTATTACGTACCATTGTCCATTATTAAAGCAAGTTCTTGGCAGTAGCCAATGAAGCACCCGCGAGGGTTTTGTAGATCAAGACCATTTTCCCTGTGAGTCCACGACGGGTTTTTTCATTTCCATGTGTGGGATCTTTCACTTCCCTGACATTTACGACCAGGTGGTCCCCCACTGCTTTTGGCGTCTCTTCCGAAATACGCGTACAAAGAGGGGTTAATGAAATTATCCAGGTTTCAAAACGGAGGTAGGTGGCCGAAACCCCGGCCCTCTCGATTGATAGTCCAGCGTTCTACCGCTGGCTAATAAAATAAAAAAATAGTTCTCTTATATAGCGCCAAATCTAGTATAATCTAATTCGCCCCACCCCTCACAACATTGTGTGTCATCCCATGATCAAAAAGCGTTTTTCACCTACTAAAATACAAACTTGTTTGATAAGTCACAAACTGGCAAGTCAAGTCAAGTCTCAAGTCAGTGACCTCCAAGTCCAAGTGAAGTCTCGAGTTATCTCTCTGAACTCCAACTGAAGTCGCAAGTCGCTAGGGTTCACAGATCAAGACACAAGTCAAGTTGCACTCAAACACATGACCGTTGCGCATTTTATCTTGTGAACTATCAATGATAAAAACGATACATTTATTAACAATATTATTTATTACAATTGAGATTAACATGTAAAATCTTATAGGCAGTGCTCGCTGTGCAATCACTATCAGACCGGGGTGATTACTTACTACACTTGATTGTTGTGGTCTGTCTGTGGTAATTTTTGTGGGAAATTTAGGCGGACGTTTCGAACCACCAATACTAGCGGAAAGACCAGGAACCAGTTATGGTGGGCCGTCAGCCTACCATGTGGCGCCACTGTTGACATTACGGCGTAAGTGGCTCGACACCGCGCAGAGTTGGACTGCAGTTACATATAAACAAATTCCGAGTGTTTTTAGAACAGACTCGTTGGCATGTCACACATTGGCAAATCAAGTCTCAAGTCAACGACCTCCAAGTCAAATCTCGAGTCATGGAAATTCACATAAGTAGTTTCATTAGTTTCACTCACTGTGCCTAATTCTATGCGTCTGACTGGTACATTTAGAAAACATTATACATCGAGTATTAAGCATTTTGAGTATGAACTCAGTGTGCGTTAATCATAATTCATTTCATCCTTTTTTTTCACAAACATAGACATCAGCAACACGTTGCATCTACATGCAGTGTTGGCATTTCTAATGACAGTTTAACTAATGATAGCTTATTTTAAGACAATAACAAATGTTGCTTGATAATTGATCTTTTATTTGCTGCTTTTGAAATGAAATGTATAAATTTAAAGGTCCCTGCTAAATTTCTGCTTTTCTGTTTCCAGGCCAATTTCGTGAAAATCCTACCCTAGTATCGACTACAACCTGCTTGCTCGTTTTTGTTATTTGGTTTTAGTGAAATCATTGCAATAAAATACTTTTTTTACCGGATCCGGTTAAAAATTCGACGTAAATATTAAAAAGGTGGTCCAGCTCGATATACTATAACATAAACTATTAACACTTTCGTAAGTTACAAAATCTAATGAACAAGGTCAACTCGTTCGATGATTTTAATAAAACTATGCACTCTTTTATAAAAACCAACTATGTATATTACCTAAATTATTCGCACACAAAATATTTCAACATCAACGAACCTGATGGGATAGATCAATTGAGGGACTTTTAAATGTGTGCGTGCGTTGACAAAGACAAGTGTTCTGTTTTTATTGCAATTTAAACATCATAATTTAAATATGTGGGTGAATACACCATTTCTTGTATATTACATATTAGTGCGTATTGCACTATACAGTGGGCAGTATGATTAAATCGTGGGACTTACTAAAAAGAAAACAGTGTGCACGTGATATCGGAAAGGACCATACATCTACCTGTCTTCCGAGTTATTAAAGCGGAAATTAAGAACGTGGACTACACCGGGAACGAACTCAGGAAGATGGCACAAAACATATTTAGTTGTATTGTTGGCAACGCAGTGTCGTCCAACCAATTAGACGCATCGTTTCTTGAAAAGACCAAGAAACGATGCGTCCAATTGGTTGGGTGACATAGTTTCGACCGATAAATCGGACAACTAATTGCTCGTGTGAACGGGTCTTGAGTAAGTAAGTAAGTAATGTCTTCCTCAACCAGCTTCGTCGCAATTATAATGCAAAGAAACCGGTTTCATGGTAATTAAATGGTTTGCATGAGTAAAATGTGTTTTGCTATTATCATGAAGAAATGCATAAATAAACATCGAAACGAATGACACAAAATGTTTAACTAAATAGCTCTTTAAAGGGGATGTACGGTAATTTTCATTAATTAACATATACACAGCTAATTAATGGTTTTGCAAAGATAAAACAGCTGGTCACAGCTAAACTGGGAGGTCGTACTTAGTGAGTTTAGAGGCGCAGATCAGCTATGTTTGACGCACTGAGTCCACGACAGTTTGTTCCATTTTCCAGTGTGGGATCTTTCTACTTCCCCAGCACACACCATATATAAGGGACCAATGGCTTTTATTTTCTTTTCCGAAAAACTTGAGGAAAAGAAACAAGTTATGGAGGAGGATTTCAAGAAAAAACAATCCGCATATGTGTGAGAACTAAGCAACAGGCCATGTAAACACCTACAAAGGACGGTGATGGATGGAAACTCTAAAAATGCTCCAGATGAGGTGTCGAAATGCTGGGAAACATACTTTGAGAAACATCATAACCCATCTGGCCAAGATCAGAGAAAGCACTTGATGACATTCCAGATAACATCCATGGACTGGTTGGACCACCATTCTTAATAGAGGAGGTACAGATGATTGTCAAAGCAATGAAGTCAAGGAAAGCGCATCACGTCTGAATATTTGAAAGCAAGCTGAGAGAACACGACTGAGATGCTCATGGAAATATGCAATGAAGCATGGCTTCAGGAAAACCTACCAACAGGTTGGTGCAGAAGTATGATCAACCCAGTGCACAAAAAAGTGCAAGTTAACCCCGTCAAACTACCGAGCAATTTCCCTGGTATCCATTCCGGGTAAGGTCTTTACAAGATAATATTTATGAGGATAGATGACAACATTGACACACATCTATCAAAGCAGCAGACCTGGGGCTGAAGTACTCGGTACTCGTGTACTCGAGTACATTTTTGAAATATTCGTACTCGTACTCATTCTCGTAGAAATTATGGTCATGTGCTCATACTCGTACTCGTGTTCAATGTACTAAGATTTCACGAGTGCATTACAAGTACATCTGCGTATTTTTTCAATATGATATTGTGAAAATTATTTAATTTCTTATTTTATCAAATCATTAACAACTACAACAATAAATTAAAAAAGTATGGTAGCAAATTGTATTACCTGCATATGTATCAAATACAATTTTTTTTCTTACATGCATCAAATGAGATCAAAGTCCTAAGTTTTCTAATATAGGATCATTAAAAACACTTTTATTGTTTCAATTCTATTGCAAAAACCATGATATTAATTGCAATGTAATAGCCGTTGATTTGTAATAATTATTATTGTTACATTTAGTAGGTTGTTTAATTTTTACTTGGTATTGATGAGTTTTCACAAATTCACATCGTGGATCACTTTTCTGCACTTTGAATGCACTGAAGCCACAAAGGCTTCGCTTCAAAAGGCAGCATCTTTTGAATGTTTTCCCAGTCAGAAACCCCTATGTCATATCCATAGTTTTACTAGTTACCAGTCCAGGCCATAATCTTTGCGTTTGTTTAATTAAGCCAGGAAGTCCAGTAAGCCCATAATGAAAGGGTTATTCATCAGTTAGCCATAAAATGCCTTTGTTTCTTTCACAAGTGACAGTGCTAAGTATTGCTAGCTGATTCTTCTTCTAAAGAAGTTTGGTGACTCAAGTCAGACAGCCTGCATCGGTATTGTCTGGTGCCAATTTGTAGTGTGGTTAAGTACAAAGGGGATGTTGAGCCCTTGACATTGGCAGGTGCTAGTCCACCCTCTCAGCAAACATTAATTGTGGACTTGTGGTCAATGCCAGCCACAACATGCCTAACAGTGTCCATTGATTCATATATCATATATATTTAATGGTTATATTCCTTTATTTCTTTTCTCTTGTTATGCTGTGCTATAAAATGTATTTTGAAAAGTATTTTCAATGTAAATACATTTTAACCCATATTTGAATGCATACCCTGAACATTTGCATTTGAATGCGAATCGCACCTTTGAATGGAATGCAACCCCTAGTTTGGTCCCAAACAAAAATAGGTTTTTACAGTTTTCCTCATAAAAAGTCTGATCAACTGCCGTTGCATAGTCAACTCTTCCAGAATTATATAAATGAATTCATAGTGTTTAAGAGTGTTTTATTTAAAATACTTTATTATTACTATACAGAGTTACTATATCATACAAAATGTACTCGTACTCATACTCGTGGAAATGTACTCGTACTATTACTCATACTCAGCTTTGAGCAATGTACTCGTACTCAATCATCACCAATGTACTCGTACTCAATCATCACCAATGTACTCGTACTCGTACTTTACTCGTGAACATGTACTCGGCCCCAGGTCTGCAAAGCAGCAGTTTGGATTCAGGAAGAACAGATGAACAGTAGATGCTATCTTCATTGTGCGACAGATAATTGAAACAGGTTCTGCTGCATTTAAATGTTACGGACTTCAAGGCTGCATTTGATACTATATGGAGAGGGGCATTGTTGAAGATATTGATGTATATTGTGGTGGATTCCAAGATTACATCACTGATTGAAGCTATGTATGATAATGTTGAATGTGCAGCCGCCATCAATGGTAAACTGGCAGAATGGTTCAGAGGGGAACTATGAGTGAGACAGGCTGTTTGTTTTCGCCTATCCTGTTCAGGTTTTTCCTGGAATTCGTCATTTGTCATGGCAGACCTGAAGAGCTTATGCAAGAAGTCCAAGCTAGATAGAAACCTCAGCTTTGACACCGGATATGCAGATCACACCACAATTTTGTCCACCGTGTTTGAGAAGCTACAACTCTCAACTGAAGAACTTCAAGCAGTCTGTCATTTCGGCGTCATCTAAAAATCTACATATTTTAACCTAGCCTATCCTCCTTAAATCCTCAGCTCACCACCATCACTGTTGACGATTCGGAGCTGAATTTGGATTTGCCTAATACTTTGGCATTGGCGCGCTGCTGAGTTTTTTTCTGAGGATTTCGGCGCTGTATAAGTCTTCTTTATTGTATTGATTGTATTGTAAGAAATGTGGTATGAAAATCAACTTCTCCCAATGCAAGATCATCACTTCATCGGAGAAGTGTGTTGTTCTGGAAGGCAAAGAAATAGAGATCGCGTGAGAGTTCTGCTTCTTGGGAACATAGTACACTCTAAAAACANCTGAGGATTTCGGCGCTGTAGAAGTCTTCTTTATTGTATTGATTGTATTGTAAGAAATGTGGTATGAAAATCAACTTCTCCCAATGCAAGATCATCACTTCATCGGAGAAGTGTGTTGTTCTGGAAGGCAAAGAAATAGAGATCGCGTGAGAGTTCTGCTTCTTGGGAACATAGTACCGTCTACAGAGTGGAATCATAGCCTTAGCATCGGCAGCCTTTCGACAGATTGAAACATGGCAATTTTTTCCAACAGAAGCATCTCAACAAGACTGAAACCCAGATTATATGGAGCCCTTATACTGTCAATAGCAATATATGGTGCGGAGGCTTGTCCGGGCATGTTTGTCTTATGCAAAGAGAAACCGAAAAACACAGGCAAAGTAGGATGAACGAAAATGTCCAAGTTTTGAAACGGTAGGAAGTGGTTTCGAACGAAGGTCCCCTCGATAGAAAGTCCGATATTCTACCACACAGCCACCGCGGCCTATGTTGTACCTCTAAACTACGCAAGAGTCTCGCATTCTAACGAAAGGCGAGGATGCAGGCCACCGAACACTAACTCGTCTAGAATATTTGGAACATTACCAAAATGCAACAAACACACACAATAACCACGTATTTCGTTAATGCAACCAGTGTTATACGTATATCACTAAAGCTAGTTGACAATAATTGTGCTTAACTAAAACAAATGTTTTGCGATGAAAACTGTAACATCACGTGACGTCGTGCGTGGGTCGATTTACGAAAATATCGCCCACTAGTCACGATAAATGACCTCCTAATCTATTATTTGGAGCATATTTCTTCTACTACTTATCGCCACTGTGCAGAATACACACGTTAAACGGTTAGTGCGTGTTTGTTTTAAATCTTAAATTGACGAGTTAGTTTTCAACCCTGTCGAACACTGCCTCTTTGTACTGTGAGGCGGTAAATACGCGTACTTGAGCACCTGTCAATAATCCAGGCCTATCTCAACGTCGCCGTTAGAACATGCAATATGTATAGTAACCATGCACAACGTATACTGAACAACGGAATATGTAAATGATTAAACATGTTGTGTGTAAAACACATTTAATCACATTTTCAATGCTCGAATTCGCACATTTAACTCGCTTTAAGTGTTGCCATCTTGCTAATAAAAGGGGCAAGATGGCGCTCAATGCAGGTTAAATATATGCGAATTCGAGCATCAAAAAAGGTTATTAAATGTGTTTTTACACACAACATATTTAATTTACATGTTCCGTAGTTCAGTATATTAGAGGGAGGCAAGGATCTNTCAATGCTCGAATTCGCACATTTAACTCGCTTTAAGTGTTGCCATCTTGCTAATAAAAGGGGCAAGATGGCGCTCAATGCAGGTTAAATATATGCGAATTCGAGCATCAAAAAAGGTTATTAAATGTGTTTTTACACACAACATATTTAATTTACATGTTCCGTAGTTCAGTATATTAACTGTACAAATGACATGTTAATAACGGCGAGATTGAATGGGCCAGCATTCTAGACAAGTGCCCCTACATGTAAGCACAACAACTACAATGCGGAGTGGCTCACCGTTAGTGCGACTGAAGTACGTGGGTGTCTCACCATTCATGTGTCGATCAAACTATATTCCGTGGATATCTCCGTGGATTAGCACACAGAACGTTTTTCATACGGGTATTATCGAACTTAAACTACTTGTTGACGATCGGCAGCATTTTGGCAAGTTGGCTATCGATCTTTCCACCTCTTTTTTCGTCGTTACGTCATAGCCAAACATTGAAAACTCTAAAAGAATCGTCGTCTGTGTACCAGATATTGTCTCAAGTGGTATTTTTTGCGGCTCCGGGAGCGGTCACCGCGTTGATGTACGGGATGGCTAAGTTTCGGACGTCAACGAGGTTGATGTATTGGACCCTATTGATCCTATGTTCTAGAAACTGGCGGTGAGGTACGACGAGTCCGCGGGCAACGGCCGTCGACAACAATGGACCCATCGTGGGGGAAGGATGGAGGGAGGGACAATTCATGTCAATAGGAAATGTGACTTCGCGGATACTGTGTAACTTACCGTACACAATTCAGCAATTTGTTACACTCCACGTCACATTTTACATGGTTGAGTCCTAACTTTGCTTGGAAACCAATTGTAATACAATTATGCCCTTCCCGCCCTTCCACAGCTGTCAATGCACTAGTCTTCATTTTGTTACTACGTATTTTGGAAGTACATAGATACCTGCGACCTTTCTGTTTATACCTGAGAGAAGTGCAGATCGAGCTATCCGTGATAAAGGGAACAGCCCGGATCGGCTCTCCGGGTATATCCGAACTCTCCAACGATATTATGTTAATAAACAACATACATTTCAATCGCCCAATGTTACGTACCATGGTGTAGCTGAGAGAATGCATGGCAACGTATATTATTAGTTGGCATTTGGGACGAAGTTCTTACCATGGTGTAACTGAGAGAATTCATGGCAACGTATAGGGCCTATTATTAGTTGGCATTGGGGCAAAGTTCTTACCATGGTGTAACTGAGAGAATTCATGGCAACGTATAGGGCCTATTATTAGTTGGCATTGGGGCAAAGTTCTTACCATGGTGTAGCTGAGAGAATGCATGGCAACGTATATTATTAGTTGGCATTTGGGACGAAGTTCTTACCATGGTGTAACTGAGAGAATTCATGGCAACGTATAGGGCCTATTATTAGTTGGCATTGGGGCAAAGTTCTTACCATGGTGTAGCTGAGAGAATGCATGGCAACGTATATTATTAGTTGGCATTTGGGACGAAGTTCTTACCATGGTGTAACTGAGAGAATTCATGGCAACGTATAGGGCCTATTATTAGTTGGCATTGGGGCAAAGTTCTTACCATGGTGTAGCTGAGAGAATGCATGGCAACGTATATTATTAGTTGGCATTTGGGACGAAGTTCTTACCATGGTGTAACTGAGAGAATTCATGGCAACGTATAGGGCCTATTATTAGTTGGCATTGGGGCAAAGTTCTTACCATGGTGTAGCTGAGAGAATTCATGGCAACGTATATTATTAGTTGGCATTTGGGACGAAGTTCTTACCATGGTGTAGCTGAGAGAATTCATGGCAACGTATATTATTAGTTGGCATTTGGGACGAAGTTCTTACCATGGTGTAACTGAGAGAATTCATGGCAACGTATAGGGCCTATTATTAGTTGGCATTGGGGCAAAGTTCTTACCATGGTGTAACTGAGAGAATTCATGGCAACGTATATTATTAGTTGGCATTTGGGACGAAGTTCTTACCATGGTGTAACTGAGAGAATTCATGGCAACGTATATTATTAGTTGGCATTTGGGGCAAAGTTCTATTCCAGGTTACATTTCCCACAATTCCAGCGGCAACAGAGAGGCAGTTCTTGGAAAAAAGACTCGTCACCTAGTGATAACGGGTGGAGGGATACAACGGCTGAACACTTCCCTTCAGGCCGGGCTGCAGAAACAACACTAAGTCACCGACTTAGGTTCTGCCGCGGATGAAACCATTTTGACCTTGCGATCAGTTGCAGTGGCGTATATATATATATATATATATATTCGAGCGTAGAGTACTACCAGTCAGTTATTTCCAGGAAGGACGATTGGATGGCGTACCTCAGGTTGAAGAGGGAATTTACCGAGGCGTCCCTCAGCTTGGATCATTCCTTTGCCATCACGTACTGGGGCGAGTTTGACAAATGTTGAACGGCACATATCTAGGTCATCTCTGAACTTAGTCTGACAGAGAAAGAAGAGAGCAAGCTGTGCGTACTTCAGCTCCTCTGCGCCAATCGCTCTGGCGGTGGGACGATCGGTTTTCGGCTGTAGGATCCGTCTCCAGCGGGTAACATGACGGGTAAGTCGGTCCCAGTCACTGACGTCAGTAGCGAACTTTTCGTCAAGTGTCATACCAGTGGCCCCTGCATCAGCGGCACGTACATGATACACACGGCGGCGTCGAGGCATTCTTTCCTTCTCAAGACGACCTTCAATTCTTGTTTCGACTTCCACTTGAGAATCGTGTTCAAATGAGTCCTGTGGCCACATGTCTTCGTGGTGAAGCAAGAACTGAGGACCTTTATGCCAACTCGACAGCTCATGTACTGGCAGTGGCTTGTTGAGTACATATGCTGTGTTCGTGCTTGACAGGAAGTATCGAAACTCGTCCATGAAACGTGGATGTGTGACCTGGATGCGGGCAGATATGAACGGTTTGAAGTCTGCTGAGGCAGAGCGAATCCAGGTTAGAATAGTCTGTGAGTCGATCCAGAAGTGTTTGGACTCGATTCCGTCTAGGGAGTCCTTGAGGAACTTGGCGAGTTGAGACATGATGATGGCGGCCATCAATTCGAGTCGTGGAATTGACATTCTCTTCAGAGGTGACACGAGTGCCTTCGCCATGACGAATCTCAAGGCGATTGTGTCATCAGCGAGTGTCCAACGTAACCATAGAACAGCACCATAGCCGCTTGCTCCTCTATCGCTGAAACAATACATTTGCGGCTGGCCGACTGCGTCTTCCGGCTTCAAACAACGAGGAACCTGAAACGTCACATTGTCACATTGTCATTGTCGTTGTCATCAAGTGACTGATCCCATCCAACTCCTCGGCTCCAAAGATCTTGCAGGTCAATTCGGAAGTTGACAGACACGGCCGCGAGTATGCCCAGAGGGTACCATAACTTCGCGACGAGTCCCAAGATGGCACGTTTCGTCACTGGTCCCAACTCCAGTTGCAGATTTCGTGACTTGAGGGCGAAGATGTCGCGTTCTTTGTTCCATCTGTGTCCCAAGACGTCGACGACAGTCTCATCTGGGTTACCATCCACTGCGGGGTGGTTCGAGTTCCATACTTTGGTCTCGAATTTTCCTCGTACAAGCACAGCATTCACTTCGTCTCTTGCTTTGAGAGCAGCCTCTGCGGTCGCAGTAGAGTGGCCGATATCGTCCATATACATCTCGTTGTCAACGATGCTGCTTCCTATGGGTTCAGATTGGCGCGAGATCTCAGCCAACATTCTGCTGGTGGCGAGGTCTGGTGCGGGTCGGTCACCAAACGGCAGGCGAAGCCATTGGAATGCGATTGGCGGCGAGTTCTCATCTCCAAAGCGCCACACAAAGCGATGGAAGATTTGGTCGGATGCAGCAACCTCGATCTGATTAAACATCTTCTTCACGTCTCCGACGAGAGCAACTCAGTAGCGACGCCAAACAAGGAGACAGTAGACGAGCGAGTTCAATAGGTCGGGGCCTTTGTGAAAGCCATCATTGAGCGACACACCTCTGAACTGTGCTGCAGCTTTCAAGACGATGCAGAATTTCGTGCTGGACTTGTCCTCGCGGTAGACAGCATGGTGTGAGAGATACCACCCTCGGCCGTCGTTTGCTTCTGCAGGTGTGAGTGGATGCACGAATCCTTGAGTCAAGAGATCGCGTATTTCTTTGTTGTACTCTTCAAGGCGTCCTTTGCGTTTCAAGGCGTTTTCATGTTGGTACATACGATAAACTGTCTTTTCTTTGTTGAAAGGAAGCGAATCAGGGTATCCGTCACGCCACGGCATGCGTACTCGGATTCTCTCTTCGTCGGTGATCTCAGTCGTTGTTTTGGCGTGTTTCAAGAACTTGACTTCGGCCAATTCATTGTCACTGCAGACGCAAGCGCTCGTAGGTTTTACTCCTGCGACATCAGAGTAAAAAAGTGCCTTGAGATCGTCCTCTTCTTCGAGTCTTTGGACGTGGTTAACTGACGAGAGGTTACTTACGACAAGTCCATCCCAAGCGAGTATAGACTGCACATGGATGTTGACCAGAGTTTGTCGGTGCGGAGATGGTGCGTAAAGCGGTGATGAGGTATACATGGTCGTACTCCACAAGAAGATCAATAGCTGTTCCGGCAAGCGGTAGACATCACCGAGCTGGACGAATATACGGGAAGTCGTCGAATACGGTCTCACTCAGCATCGTGGGCCGGTTGTTTGATACCCATGGCTTCGAGAGCATACCCATGGTTCTTGTGGACATGCATTGGTCGTACATGCACAGTGTACCAAGTGCTTCTTTCGAGTTTGCTTCCTCCTCCTGTCACACCATAGCGGAACAGTTCTGAAGTGCCGACGAGGCCAAGTCGTTTGGCTAGCGAAGGTTTGATGAGGGTGGTGTCACTTCCGCTATCGAAGAAAGCGACTATCTGATGCCATACTACGTTCACGTCAGGAATCTCGACGTAGGTGGTCAGTGAGAATCGTCGAATGTCTTGTTGACCGAGTATATGGCCAAAAAAGCCATGTGTAAGATTTGGCGTTGTTGACGTCGTTCTTGGCTGAGACGTGAAACTGGCCGCTGTAGGATTCATCGGTGATGTTGCCAACTGGCGTTGTGTCGAAGGCGAGTACATCGAAGCACCTTGTGCGTGAGAATTTGCGCTTGACAAACTTCTGTTAGTGAGGCAATTCAGCATCTTATGATGGCAACCACCGCAATCGCTGCACTGCTTCGGCTTCGTGCCTTCAGTGTTTTTCGTGTCTATAGAAGCAGCTGTAGCAATGTCCAGCTGTCTTGATGGTGTCACGGCGCTGCCAAGGTCGTTGCTCTCATGGATTGGAATATACCATGTTGGTGGACGACCTCTGATGTGCTCCCGCTTTAGAAGATCTTACACCAATGAAGTGATTTACCGATGGCTTTCACTTTGCATCAGGTCTGGTAATCTTCGTTGGTGCTATCTGCTCGCGTGCTTCTGTCTCTTCTGGAGGAACTCCACAATTCTGTTGAAAGAGAGATCTTCGGCTGAATGGTCATGTCTCATCATCTGCTTTCCAACTTCTGTCACACGGCGGGCGAAGTCGGTTAGCCAGTCTAACACTGCCCTCATATCCAAGGCAGTCTTTTGACGGATTTGACGGATGAGACGAATCGCCTCCATTTCTTAAATTATTTCTTTGATAACAGCCGCTTTTGGGGTATTTTCCTCCAGTCTGTCCCACACGCCGTTCGGGCCGCTCATAGTAGTGCAGCGTTCGATTGAAGCCGATACTCGTGGGGGTAGTACTGAAGCGTGTAACACAAACATCAACTTGTCGTCGTCCTTGTTGATGGCTGCAGACTTTAACTATTGTTCGAATTGGAGGCGCCATGAATAAAAGTTCTTAAAGTGGCCATCCCATTGGGGGCTCATGCCGGTTGTCCGAATTTATGGGTTCGTCTTTTAGCTCGTTAACTTGTCTGTGATCATCTCAAGTGCTTCCAGTGTCTTCGCAAAGACATCGGCGTTGGCATTGGTGGCTGCAGTTTCGGTGACATGACCCTCGAGCTTTTCACCTTGCAATTTATCAATCTCAGCTTCTTTGATGGAGATTTTTTCGAAGTTCTTCTCTATATCCATCATCCGTGCGTTGGGGCCGGTGACGTCATGTTCGTCGACTTCGAAGGCGATGTCCCACTGTAATAGTGTGGTTTCCACTTGAACGTTGATTTCGTCAAGTTCTTCGATGCAATCTCGTGCACGGCGTCTAGCAGAATTGACTGTATCAGCCTGGGCATCTTTTCCTCGATTGACTACTGTTCTTAGTTTGTTGATACTTCTTGTTAGAAGGCTCTTGTTTACTCCCCGGTCCTTCTTCAATTCGTCGTGGGCGCGGAGAGCTTCGTCCATGGCGTGATTGAAAACCGGTAAATTTCGAATAAATTGGCCGTATATTGTTTGGCCCTGGCATCACTTATTAAATTAGATAACATATTTGTTATACTAAGCCGCTATTCAGTTATCCGCGATTCTGTTAAGTGCACCGCACACAAATAAGTTTATACACATCAGTGGTGAATCTAACCTTTGTCTACGAAGGCATATATATTGTTTGAAATTGTAATATATATGGATGAAAGGGTCGTTCCAAGCTAACACCGGCTCGACGGTCAATTGTCGGTACTTTTGTAGTCCGATAGGTTGCATCCGTCAGGTTTCCAGCCCATGTGGTCGGTGGATTTTACATACTCCGGAATCGCATTTTGGACCACTTTTTGCATTTTCATTCATAAAATGTTTTTCAATAAATCCCATCCTGAATTCTGATATATTAACTGAACCACCCTGTTGATGGCTGGCTGATGGCAAAGCGGCAGTATAATAATGACTATACTGTGACTATGTTATGTTATGGCCGGGTGACGGCAAAGCGGCATATAGTATTAGTAATGAATATACTGTGACTACGTTATAGGGTGTAATGTTGCTGACCTCGCTAATAAAAGAGCTCACTGCGGTTATCGTGGCTTTATTTAGCAACCGATACATTTCCCAGCGCAATGTCGGGGCTGGTAGAATTTCGGCAGGGATGGTAGAGTTTGAAACCTACTAACCCGATTGGACTGGTGGACAAAACTGCTAGTTTTCACAATCGAAAAACGCGTGACGTACCTACACCTTGCACTTAAGATTGACGGGGAGATTCGTGACGTCAGGCCGGTCATTCTCTGTGTATGTCGTGTTGGACAAGTTTCAAACTCCGTTTGATAGTGTTTGCCTCCTTGGCACCTTTCAGTTTATTGTTCCTTGCAGGGCACGGTACACTAAGGTTGGGTATTGCCTAACGTTTGGCATCGCGATATCTCGCAATACACAGGACCGTATTATGCACATCAACTCTCCGTTATTCGCACGGAGTCTCCGTCATTTTGACTTAGCCACAAAACCTCCGTCCCGGAGATTGATATCTCCTTCATTTGATGTTCAACGGACAAAACAAAATGCGAAGACATTTGTTAACCATTTTCCATTTATTATTCGTGAATAGCGCTGCTTATCCGTAAGGCTGTTGCCAGTCGCACGAATATATCAAAAGTGGCAGACACAAAGCATCAACTGCACAGCCATGTTCCTGCTGCGAGCTGACTGAAGTCGCGTAAAAGCTTGTTGAACTCCACAAAACCTTTGAACTCATCGCCTAGCAACACTAGACTGGATCCATTTAATAGACGACTGCAATATACACCAAGAGTCGTCAAGACAGGATCACAACTAGCAGGAAGTCCCCCAAAGAAAACCGATAGTACCAGTTGCATTTCAAGGATAGTGTGACGAAAGTGAAACGTCGTATATGAAGGAACGTCACTGTTACTTATACCGTGCATGTTTAAATGGCTACGTCAAATGGCTACTGGTGTATGGACAGCACTGAAAACGATACCATAAAAACAAAATGTTTACCAGTTACAATGTCAATAAGATTTTTTTTACAAAGCAATATAATTATCATAGGGCCCAACTGCCAATCTTCACCTTCCTGCCTTTGCCATGACCACCAACACAAACCTGCGGCCGATAGACCAAGGCCTCGGTGCTTTCTGAATTGCCACGGCAAAGCAGACTTTGCCTGCCAATAAATGTTCGCCAAGTTATTAAAAGTGTGTCTCATCATGCCCCACACTATTCGAATTTGATCGGGTTTTTATGATTGACAGCAAGATTGACACTGTATTGGCATCGCACAGAGTTGGCCAAAGAGACGTTTGCTGCCAGCTCTCAGAAAAGGTGAACTACAGCTCAGATTCAACTGAGTCTTACGGAAAGTAAAAAAATGCCACCATCGACAATGAAACGTATATGCACACACGTTCATCATGATTAATTTGTATATGCTATCAACAGCTGCTACAATATCTCAAGATATTTGTTCTCCACCATAATTAATTGCTAACCCAAGGATAGAAAATATCAGTAAACAACGAGTTTTCTAACGATACCAAACATGACAACATATCGTTTATCTGTTAATCCGTTGTAAACAATTTTTTTTCGAAATCTTGATTTGCCATTGGTCGCTATTCGGCGCCACTAGCACGACGCTCAATCACTAAGTCCCATCGTTAAGTGGCTTACCCAGAGGTAAGTAAACATGCTGATTCTAAACACACACACGATCTCCGAACTGTGACAGACTGTTTAATTATATGCATTGCATTAACAAAAATAAATAAAAACAAAGATATCCTGTCCAGTATACATGAACTTAAACTCTGAGAATAAATTACTCAAACCTGAATCATGAAGATAATGAACTGAAGTTCATAATGAAGATTAATAACTGGATCTGGTTCAGTCATAGCTCGTAATTACTCACTAAGCGCACTGTTGACAATTTCCAAATGCACAAATAAAAATATCAAGTGTATACCAGTGCGTCGAAGGCGTATCACGATAGGTATCACGCAGGAAAAAATACCGCGATATACCGGAATACCGGTAATATTGCGCGAAATTGACGCGAAGGACACAGAGAGGAAGGCGATGGATCAACAACATCGGTAGTCACCTGAAGGAAAAGACACCAGCCTCAAAGATTTAACAAGAACGGAACGATACAAGAACCGTACAGAATGTAGGAAGTTCTTGCCACGCTCACAGGAGTTCTAACGTCACTTGAATTTCTAACTGGTTGAGCATTTTATGCATTGTTTCTATATAGATAGTACTGATTGCTTTGTACTGTATATTGAAACTATTGTATTCTGTATTAGAACATTGTCAATCATTGGCATTGTCACCTGAACGATGTGGTTGACGAGCGCGGTGTCCTGTAACTAAATATGCGAACAGGATCTGAACGGACTCGCCGTATTAATAATAATAATATATATAATAATAATAAAACTGTATTTCGACACCATCAAATCCGGGGCTGCTGCCCTGTTCACGGGTGTGTACAAACATCAGTTCACACGATACAACTTGTATGTAGATAGTGATAATAATAATACATGGGCTGTATAAGATGTTAAAAACTATGCAGAATGTTCGCGTGTGTAAATTATTTAAGAAAAAGTTTACTGATTACATGGCATTTGTATATATATAAAATTAAAAATAAATATTAAATAGGAAATAAAACGCTAACACCATCAATAGTAGAGAACATAAATAGGATTGATAATATGTAATAAAATAATAAAAAATGCAATATCACAGCAGTAAAACCCATTAATTGGAAAGAAGAAATGTCTTTAGTAGCTTCTTGAATTGCGGGTGGTTGCCGTTTCCACGTATGTTGGCAGGCAGTTTATTCCACAGCGTGGGGCCAGCGCAGGCAAATGCTCGGCGGCCGAAACGTTCTAGGTTGACTCGTGGCACGTCGAGAAGTAGCCCGCCGGCAGAGCGTAGGCAGCGTCGTGGTGTGTACTGGTGAAGTAGTGCGGCAAGGTACTCTGGTGTGCCTTCGTAGAGTGCCTTGAGCACAAGGACGAATATCTTGTACTCAATCCGTCTCTTAACGGGCAGCCAGTGTAGTTGCCGCAGTATTGTTGTCATGGACTGCCGATCACCCCGCCGAATCTGCATGACAAGCGAGCCGTTGACCATTTCCAGACGGTGCAGGAGGCGATCGGTTATTCCAAATAGCATCGCATTGCCATAGTCAAGTCGCGATGTTACCAGTCCGTGGATCAAACTTTTGCATACATTGGTGGTTAGAGAGTCTCTTATCTTAGCAGTTCGAGACAGATGATAGTAAGCGCTGCGGCATATGTTCGACACTTGAGATGCCATCGACAGATGAGTGTCAGTGGCAAATCCAAGATCTCGGATAACGGCGGATGTGTCAACGAACTGGCCACAGATATTGATGCGGCTAAGCGTATTAGGAGTACGCAGACTTGGTGAACGGATAACTATGGCTTCTGATTTGTTCTCATTCATGACGAGTCCGTTGTCACAGAACCATGTTTTCACTTCCTGTATGCAGGCAGCCATGCGCGTGAGAGCTTGCATGTGGTCCGTTGGTGGGAAAGTGACGTACAATTGAGTGTCGTCGGCATACAGGTGGTGTTGCATATTGTGCTGGTGTAATATTTTCGCTAAAGGAGCAACGTAGGCATTAAAAAGTATCGGTCCAAGAACCGACCCTTGCGATACTCCTGTCGTAATGTTATTAACTTCCGACAAGCTACTCTTTACGCGTACTACATTTGTTTTATAATGCAGATGCGATGTCAGCCAAGCATGTACGTCGCCACATAATCCGTAGCCACGCAATCGTCGCAGCAGTATGGAGTGGTCGATGGTGTCGAATGCCGCAGTGAGGTCTAACAACACCAGAAGTACACCCGGCGACTATCTATGGCCTGTGCCACGTCGTTATGGATACGCAAAAGCGCTGTCTCGGCACTATGATGTGGACGGTATGCACTCTGGTAAAAGATACTGGGCGGTAGTTGGTGAGTACGTTGATGTCAGAGCCTCGCTTCTTTAGTATTGGTATTACAACAGCGTGCTTCATTGATGGAGGAACCACAGAAGACGATAGCGAGGCATTGATGATACGGGTCAAGACCGGATATAGAAAATCAATATGACACTTCAGGAGCGATGTTGGGAGTGGTTCCAGTTCACAAGACTTCACAGCAGATGCCAGCACTATCCGTTTCACGTCCGATGGCAACGCAGGTTCAAAGAAATCTAAACGAGCAGTCAACTCTGTTGTCATGTCATCGGCTGGCTGCTGAGACCGGTTACGACACAGCGCATTCATTTTGTCTGTGAAGCTTCGCTGGAATAAGGTAGCAAGTGCCGCGTGGGTTGCGTCTGACCCTTCGGGTAGGGGCCGGTCTACGCCTCGACCCAGAAGTGCATTTGCGATCTCGTAGATCAGGCGCATGTTGCCGCCAGCTTTCTCGATTTCTGCTCTACAGTGTTCAGAGAGTGCTTTCCTCAGTGATTTTCGTAAAGTGTTACGCCGGCCCGTAAATATTTGTCGATGAACTGTTAAGCCTGATTGTCGCCAATGGCTTTCGGCCTGACGCAGAGCAAGTTTTTCTTCGGCCAGTTCACTGGTGTGCCATGAGGTCATAGGCCTCACCGTGATAGTCTGTAACGCGAGTGGGGCATGCTCATCAACTACAGTGCGTAGGCAAGAGTCTTAACGAGAGAGGGGGCTGTCGGGTCCAACCCAGGAGCATTGAGATCAGAAGCTGCCAGATCAGCTGCAAACCGACTGCTATCAATCGCTGCGTACCTCCGATATTCGACGTGGCGTGGCAGGCGAATTGGTTTTGGCTGACGCAGTTCACATTCAATTGCGTAGTGGTCGGTGATCATCGTTGTTGGCTTAACAGCGGTGGCAATAACGTCTGACGTTTCCGACGTGATGACAAGATCAAGAGTGTTGACACGCTCGTGGGTCGAGCGTTTGACATGTTGTACAAAGCCTGAAGTCTCCAGCAAATCGGCCAAGTTCGTTGCGTCAGTGCAAGTTGGATCACCATATCGCGTGTTAAAGTCCCCACACACGACAGTCTCAGTAGGGTGGGCTGCGGCGATGAGCAGCACCTTCCCAACATCATCCAGGAAGGAGCGGAAGTCGGACGTTGGCGGTCGGTAGACGACGATCACGCGCATGGTACGGCCGTATTGTATTGTAATGTATTGTAGCTAATTGTATTATGTATTAATACACTGTGTTGTAGTGAGAGAAAGTTCCATCATACTCCGCAAGGGGTCGTAAGGAAATAAAATAATTGGCATCGTCAATCATTGTCATTGTCACTACGGTCGGACTTGTGTCCTCTGCGTCTGCCATGTGTTCGACGAGCGCCTGGTATGAAACGAATGTTCTACGTCTATGGTATTTTGAATCTGCGAAGTCACGTGACGCTTTGTGACTTATTTCGCGATTGTTTCTCACATCGACCTGTTGGCAATCGCTATGGTATAAGGAAGCAGAAAACCATTTTTTTGCCATAATCACGTATGGCGGCCATTTTGGATTTTGCTAAAATTAATGGTCTCCATTGAAGTCCTATTTTGACAATATATCGGCATCTAAACGACACGGGATCTTTATTTTAATGGCTGTTGCTATGGGTAAGGAATCCAATTGATGAACTCCCAATAAGCTTATCATGATCACTGAAGTAGTTGACCTCTCCCTTTCCCTTATACATTAATGTCTTCATGTTTGATGTTCAAAACTTCAAACGGTTAACAAGTTGTTTAATTTTGTATTCTTGTTACGGCGGCCCTTTGAACCAAATCGTCACGTTCGTAAAGGCAGGGCACCAGTTCTTAAAACGCCGTTGCAGAGTTAATTATCTATTTATTTAAATGTTTTACTACTTATTAAATCTGGAACATAAATGGTATAAGCCATGTACGATTTCCGCGGACTGAGAGTATTGGTTCTTACATTTTTGGTTTTACTTTGCATCAATTCGACCAAACGTAGATTTAAAATAAAGGTTGCTTTTGTTCCTTTTGCTTATTTCTGCATTCATTTGTAAAGGTTTGGACGTTCAAAACTTCAAACAGTTAATACATTGCTTCATCTGTGGTCTAGTGTTGACAACTAGATATGACAGTTATTTAACCAACATACAAGAAGGAAAGTAAACAAACTGAAGTATGACATTTCACCCTCAGGTGTTGGTATTTTATTGTGTTCTTGTAACACCTACCATGACATTACACTGTTCCATTCGTGTTGGTGTTTTATTGTGTTCTTGTAACACCCACCATGACATTACACTGTTCCATTCTGTGTTGGTGTTTTAGTTGTGTTCTTGTAACACCCACCATGACATTACACTGTTCCATTATGTGTTGATGTTTTAATGTGTTCTTGTAACACCTATCATGACATTACACTGTTCCATTCTGTTTTGGTGTTTTAATGTGCTCTTGTAACACATACCATGACATTACACTGTTCCATTCTGTGTTGTTATTCATTTGTTGCATTGTCAATGTTTTACTCTCATCCAAACTCTATCACTCTTACTACATGTAACAACGTACAACGGTCTAAGGTCAATTTAATCACACACTTATGTATTGACACACTCTTGTCACAACACACTGTGTAAATCTGACCTACTATGATTTGATATACACATTCATCCAGGATAAAAATTACATGTGCTACTACACTAACCAACATCGTAAGAAGCAGAAGTGGCCTGGTTCAATTCAAATCAACAGCACTGATCCATTACACACACGTGCATACACACATAAAAGCTAGCAAAAAACTTACATATGCATTTTCACACACGTTTACTCTTGATTAAATATACTGTTTTATAATATTATTATATATGCCTGCTACAATGATGCATGGTACAATGTGCAATCACTGGGACAATGATCCTGGCACAACGACCTGCGTTACAATCTAAAATGATCACCGTAGCGATGTACAACGCCCCTTGGTACAGTGTCCGACATGTCTCTGATATATCAACCCATGCTTCGATGTAGAATTCTCCCTGCTGCGAGGATCTCTGTGTGAGTCGCTGCTAGATCTGACAGTGTCGTCACTGGTGCTGCTGTTTTCTGGAAAATGAAGATAAGTTAATGAATGGTCTCAAAGCAACTGCTGTTTGGTTGATAGGTGGTCATATATGCGAGAAGATGTCCACCTCTCAACTGATAATCTATATGACACAACAACACAAAAACATCTGAAAAAGATAATCATCTTCCAACGTCAGCAGGTGTCTTATTGTTATTATCTACAACGTTTAGTGAATGCATATATCCAGTGTTTACTCTTCGCACTTGTGACAAAACATATAGAAACAAAATATTTTCAGCGATAAAACATACAACAATAATTTGTAATACACGTAAAAACTGTCATAATGGAAGCCTGGCTACAACACCTGACAACAATGTTTCCTGGTCCAATATAAATATATTAATAACAAATGCAAACTACAATATGTGTGGTGTACAAAAGTGAGACACTACTAGACAATGAATGACGGCATATGACAACATGTGCGGTGCTGAAGCACAACATGGTAAATGGATTACAGCACGTATTGCTATTGACAAATAATAACTGGTAAATGTACTAAGTTAAATTTCATAGCTTAATTTCATAGGGGGCGATTAACTTAGTTGAGTCATTAACTTGCAAAAGTTAAGTAAAGTTAACGGTAACTCAATTAGTTAACTTTTGAAGGTTAACGTAACTTAAGTTAATTCGTAGTGAAGTTAACATTAATTTTCATCTAATTTATTTTAACTGATCAATGTCACCCACAGGTATGGGGTGACACATAGTGTGTGTGTGTGTGTGTGTGTGTGTGTGTGTGTGTGTGTGTGTGTGTGAGCGTGTGTGCGAGCGTGTGTATGTGTACCATTTGGAGTTTGTGCAGCCGGTAAACAGTAAATAGTTTACAGCGACAAAAGGTGTAAAATAGTTGAACGGCTGCACATCCTATGTACTCCAGATTTACATGTAGTGTAAGTCAACTTAATCATTAATTTAACTAGTTGACTTCATAAATTACTTAAATTCACTAGTTAACTTTCAAAATACAAGTTAACTTAAGTTATTCGAAAAAAGTCCAATATTAACTCAACTTAACTAGTTAACATAATACTTTAAGTATCATAGTAATGTTGACAAACCAAAACATATGGCTATATCAATAATAGTAACAGATGGCTGTTATCCACGAAATAATATGTGTTGCAGAAGGTAATGAATAACACTTGTTTAGTGTATATGGCAAGAAATCTAAGTAACTGTCGTTTTTGTAACCTTTCAAAAGCATAACTCTGGACCAACGCTTGTTATTAAATATAATATTAGGTCACGTGGTAGAAGGAATGGATATTTGTATACTAGGAGGATACGTAAATTTAAGAAAACATCTTAAACGGTAAACCTCTGTATTCTCTCAATATATTTAATTTTGATGGGTTGTCTCATGACGCTATTATTATTGTCATGATCATGATGAAATACACCATTATCATAATGTATACCGTTGTCAGCAGAAGAATTCCTTCAGTTGTACGCACTGCTTCCAATGACTTGACCATTCTGTACATTTCCGTGAATAATTGTGGAAAGTTATGGCTGAATATACAAAATGTCATTACATATTCTACAATATAATGCCTGCATTTGCTTATTTATTTGTTTCAAACAGATTAGCCATGATAGTAAACATATAAGGCTATATCACCCTGTCTTGTGCAATGTGTGCAACAAATGGCTAAACTATATAAGTTACACGGTTCCACGATGTATCTTTCTTTATAGTGTCTTAATAATTTCTGTATAATACTAATACAATTGTGTTGCTTTTAGCTGTTGCTATATGGATATATGTCTAAACCGATTTTATCATCAACGTAACCACGCCAGCTCTAGAATGCCGCCGTTGCTTCGTTGAACCAGTGAATGGAAATTTCTGGAAATGAACATTTCTGGAATGCATGCATGCATCTATGTATTCATGCATGTATGCATGTATTTATGTATGTTTCTATTTTACTGGAAACGCTTGAGAGTTTATGGAGCACACCGGTTAAATTTACAAACACCAACACTTTTTTGCTACTCTTTCACTAAAATAGGCCACATACGTTTCCCCCAGACCAGCGTTCCGCAAACGTTTTTTAGTTACCGGCCATTTTTCCCCAGCTAGGTCAGTGCGGGCCAACGTTGTTAAGTAAGGAACAAATGCATACGTAAATGTTATCCAAACAGTTATACAGAGTTTTATGTTCGTCAGAAATACACCCGGACAATGAACAAATCACACTATATAAAAGTCATATTCAGTCCCCTGCCAATCGTTCATTGACGACGATCTGCAGGCAGTCCAGCGCACCGACACGAACAAGTTAATGAGAAGGGTGATGTTGCATATTCTTCGATAACCGACTGAAGCCTGGAGCGAGAGGGGAGATCGCAAGTCGCAGAAGCTCATCCAATCGCTTGTCCGTCAACCGGCACCGAAGTGAGTTCTTGATATGATTCATTGCGGAGAATCCAGATTCGCATGACCACATGCTACCGAAAAGTACCAGGACCTTTTGCGTAGCCTCGTGTAACGATAAAAATCGGACCGGAAGTTTCGTCGCCCCGAAAAGCACAAGGTCGTCTTTTGCAGCGAGAAACTGTTCTTTCAAGCCCGGCGCAATTTTGAAATCGATGAAATTCTCCTGCAATGCAGCTTCGTCGAATCCAAACGTCTGCGACAACTTGTGACACACGTCAGGCTGGGAGGTAAATGGATTAGCAAAAGAGCAACAAACGTCATCGATAGATGCGAAGTCGACGAATCGCTTGCTGGAGGCTGTACGCAGATTGTCCAACACACCGACAAGCATCTGATTGGCGTCTTCCGTGAGCGCCTCGTCTTCGTTACATATTTCTCTCGTGAACCGGAAATGCTGAAAGTTGCCGCTCCTTTATGAACTTTGAAAAGAGAAAGCTTGCCGTCAAACCCCTTTACTGCTTCGTACAGATTACACAGCATCTTCTGTCGTCCCTGGAGCAACATGTTCAGCTTGTTCAGGTGTCAAAAATGTCTGCCAGGACGCAGAGCCGAACTTTAAACTGAGTGTCCAGTTTAGCGACCGGACGACCGATTTCTTCAAGAATGCTGATTATGTGAGGAAGCAGTGCAACACATCTCTCCAGAACTGCTCCGCGGCTCATCCAGAGAACACACTTGTAAAACAGAATATCGCCATGTTCTTCGTCAAATGTGGCCAGGTGATTCTGGAATCTTCGGTGGTTTAGAGCACGGGCGCGAATGAGATTCATGATTTCAATAACAGTTTGCATCGGAATAATGCAGTGATAAGAAAGAAGGTTCGGCTTTCCAATTCGCTGTCGGAACATCTTAACGAGTCCAGCTCGACGACCAAGCATACTTGGGGCACCATCCGTGCAAATTGAAACAATGTTGTCTGACTGCGGCGAAATATTGCTGCCATTGTTTATGCTTTAATTTATGCATCATGACATTGTGACCTTTAGCGGCAAACTATATTAATAGAAAACAATGATGCGAAAATTGTAACTACGGTTGTTTATTTTAAACAAATAATTATCACGCACGCACGCACACACGCGGTGTTTACATACCATGCGCGAAACGAATATCTGATGTTGGTCATTAATCGCCCCAACAACGCCAATCAAACGCCGTCTTTTTATAAAACTTTTAGTAAACCTATGCACGTGTTGGCGCAAGCAGCCGTACCAAACCACGTGAAAAGATTCTACGTAATGTATGCATCACGTGATGAAATCTGAGCACCGCATTGGTTCACATATTCCCATGTTGCTCAACCTACCTGCTAAAAAAAACTTGCTCGCAGGCCAGTGTTTGCGGAACGCTGCCATAGACGGAGGAAAGTGGCGCCGCGCACCATTAAACACCAGAGTACTTGTGGTCGATAGAAGCGCTTTTCAGCACATAAATTAGTTCACAAGCTACACCCTAGGTGACGCCGCCCTCGGAAGTCGCGATGCGCGAATGGAAGTGGCGCCATGCGTCACCAACCACCAGAGTATTCTTGGTCAATAGAGGAGCTTTTCAGCACATCAATTATTAAAAACNTATATATATATATATATATATAAGATAATTCATGTCAATAGGACATGTGTTTTTCATGTGAAAGAGACTTGGAGGACACCATGTCATAATTTTGCTACGGAACCAATTGTAATACTATTATGCCCTTCCATAGCTGTTAATGCACTTGTCTTAATTTTGTTCCCAGGTAATGTGGAAGTGCATAGATACCTGTGGCCTTTCTGTTTGTACCTGAGATAAGCGCAGTTGGAACAAGTTCTATTCCAGGTTGCATCTCCCATAATTCCCACGGAAACAGAGAGGCAGTTCAGAAAAAACACTCGTCAACTCGTGATAACGGGTGGCGGATACAATGGTGAACTAACAGTTTAAATTACCTCTTCAATTGATTTAGCCTTTCGCTAATCACGTTAGTTGATGATCTTTGGTGATCGTTGATTATCGTTGATGATCGTTGATGTTCAAATACGTAGTGACTGAATGGTTTAACGGTAATATGCGAGTTGGCTTAATTAAGGAGCGCGTACTTTTGTTAAAACTATCGAAAGAATTGGCTTTGATTGTTAGATCGGGTAACTTGAGAATATCTTGATGCAAAAGATTAGACTGACCACTTTTATTCCTTATTCGCCGAATTTTTATTAAACAAAATAACACATTTGATGTTATATAAGTTCTTCTTTTTCGCCATATTAGTCTGAGACCATCGAAACAAGTCGAACTGAACAAGAAGATGTAACACCAAAAGGCCAAGAAGAAAACGATTTAAAAAACTACATGTTTACCTTTTTGTCTTGCTGTGTTGAAGAAATAGTGCCGTTTCTGTTTAAAATAATATAGCGTGTGCTTAATATTATGACTTCGGGCTAGGGCGATTCGATTCTATTAACCGGGAAGATTTGCCAAAACCGGAATATGGTCTGATTTTGTCTTTTGTCTAAGCTGAGTCCACTGCGAACAAATGCATTATTACAAATCAGTAGCGAAGCTAATAAAAACGGCTGATAGTGTTGAAGGGTTTGGCTTGTGCCAAGAAAAAGAGGTTGGATAAAGCTTTTATTACATCTAGATGTGTTGAAGCTGAGCATGGATACAACACTTATCAAACAAATTAACAGCTATATTAAGACCCACTGGTAAACACACTACAGCACATTGTTAGAGAAACATAAATTATAAGGGTACCTGGAAAATATTCAACTGTGTAATCAACAACCAATTCAACACTCCAACATATCCAGATTTTCTTTATGAATATAACACACGAATTTAAGACAAGACAGAATTTGCAAATGGATTTAACACATTGTTTTTACAAATGTTAGCCCAAATCTAGCAAAACATTCCATTACCTGATATGGATGTATATATTTAAGACTACTTGGGAAAAGGACTGGTGAGTTGTATGTATCAAAGTCCTGTTGAGGACCAATACGTTATTAGAACTGTTCAACATGTTAGAAATAAATTGTCAACAGATTGTAGTGACATTAACATGAATATGAAAAATAAATTGAAATCGTAAAGCCATTTAGTCACATTTACAATGTATCTCTTCAAACGGGAGTATTTCCTAGCAAAATGAAAATTGCCAAAGTTGTTCTACTATTTAAGTCTGGTGAAAATGGTGTGCTTACAACTTACAGACCCATCTCATTGTTACACCAATTCTAAAAAATACTAGAGAAATTATATAAAGATAGATCGGAAACATTCTTAAATAAATATGATCTAATCAGTCCAAGCCCATATGGCTTTAGATCTAATATGTCAACTTCTCATGCTCTGTTGGAATAGGTTGAAGAAATAACAAATGCACTAGATAACAAAATATATGCGTATATGCAATTGGAGCATTCGTTGACCTAAAGAAAGCTGTTGATCTTGATATATCGGCAAACAATTGTATTTCTATGGTGTGCGCGGTATTGCACATAAATAGATAGTGAGTTATTTGGAAAATAGAAAACAATTTGTTCAGTATGAAAAATTTTACTCAGAGGTACTAAGTGTATGTTATGGAGTTCCTTAGGGTTCTATTTTAGGACCAAAGCAATTTATCGTTTACATGAATGACATTTGTAATGTTTCAAAGGTGCTTAAATAAATTATATTTTTGTATGACACAAACTTGTTTTATTGCGATAGTAATTTAAATGAACTTATCCGAAGGATAAACACATAGTTTTATCAGCTGTATGTATGGTTTGTTGTAAATAGGTTATCACTAAATGTTACAAAAAACAAATTATATGATGTTTAGAAATCGCAAATTAAATACAAGCATTTCCATAAAAATAAAAAAGAAGCACTTGATACAGTTAACAAATAATGTTTAGGCATTCTGATTGATGACAAGTCAACGTGGAAAAATCACATTTCTTTATTGAAATCTAAACTTTCAAAGTGTTATGCAATTATGTACAAAGCCAACATCATGATTGGCAGTTGTGGCTTGAGTGTATTATACCACTCACTCTGTTTGCCTTATATTATGTAATGTGCTGAAGTATGGGGCAACACCTATGCTAAAACATTTTAATATTGAGTGTTTATTCTTGTTACAAAAAATGTAGTAAGGTTACTTTGATATTCTAAGAGGTTGGATAATACAGCTAGGTTATTTTATAATCTTCGCTTTCTTGAAGTACTAGATATTGTGGTGTTAAGAATTTGTATTATTATGTTTAATGCATATCATAATCTATTTATCAATTAAAGGAGTAAAACTCTCTTGATAGTACACCAATTATTTTGTCAGAATGTACATATTTTCAAAAAAGTAAAAAGCAAACATTTTGAATAGTTATGTATCTGATTGGCAGCTATTTAAGGTGTAAAAATTACTGGCATTAGGTTTATAAAATGTTAATCTCTCACATGCGTACAATTGTATACTGTATTTTATTCAGTACTATGTATTTATATGTGTAATAGGGCAAGTAACATATTACACTTATTATTGCCTTTTTTTCGACAATTTTATAATTTTGAAATGTTGTTCTATTATGTTTGTCTATTATTGTTGTTTTTGAAAATAAATATTCATTCATCCATTCAAGAGACATTGGTATGCCTGCGCTTGTGGCAAGTTGAGCAGATGATTGCAGACTATGCTGCAGATAGAAGAGATGGACGGTGATTAATTGTGACCATGGCGTCATTATGTGTAATACTGCTGACTCAGATAACCTTCCTTTTGTTTCTTGATGGAAATTGCGGCTCTCGTGGCTTTATTTAACAACCAATAAATTTAACAGCGCAATATCGGGACTTGTACAATTTCAGTTTGAAACGTACCAGCCCGATTGGTCTGGTGGACACAAGTGTTAGTTTTCACAATTGAAAATCGCGTGACATACCTGCACCTTGCCCGTGGAGATTTGTGACGTCAGGCCAGTCATTGTCTCTGTGAGTCGGGTTGGACACGATTCGTGTGAAGGCACCGATATAACAGGTAATCACAAACCGCTTGACAGTCCTCCCCGCATTGGCTCCTTTCAGCAAGGTCATCATTCCCTGCAGTACACAATACACTACGATTGGGTATTGTCAAAACCGCTGAACCCATCGCCTAGATGCACTAGACTGGACATGTGGAATAGACGAATGCAATATACACCAAGAATGCGCAAAAAATGCGGGGTCTGGTCAACAACGACTCTGCTGGTGATCTCTTTTAATTGTCTACGCACTGGGTTCGGCCAATCAAAGACAACCATAAGATAATGACACTAATTTTGCTATATCTTCGATTCGCAATCAACGAAATGCGACAGTGGTAAACTCCACTCAAACAATCCCTCTAGTACGGAAACAAATTGACAAAGCGTTTTATTGACAACATTCATAATTTCTTGATAACAACATTGGCTGGTTGTATTTCATTAATAATGAATTTATGACTATTGATATTCCTGTGTTGTTAGACACGATGACCAGGAATTTCTGTACAGTTTCACAGCACATTGCAAATTCATTAACTGACCTCGTGTGATAAATCCATGAAAACAATATAGCGCGGATCTAAGCTGTGGGCCCATTAGATGTAGTGCATCCTGCAAAGTTTCACGAAAGTTAGTTTGAATTGAAGCAATATATGAATAGAAGATTTGCCCTTTGACTGACTCAGAGAAAAGCACAACAAACTGTAGGACTCACTGCGATTAATCTTCTTTTCTTTTTTGGATTGCAATATAGATGCATGGTATGTTAATTATAAAAAACATGCTTCTGCAAATCTGTGACTTGTTTTTCTGATTATTTTCGTTAACTAATTATATTTGAAATGTCCCTAATTTTTTTTTGCTTTTCGCTGTATCAGTCAAATGGAGTGTAAGCCCTTATGCAAGTCTGATCCTCAAATAAAGCCCGCCAAAGTTGAATCGTGCCTGTGTGTGTGCGATAGTGATATCAATGTACTGTGACATCATAACATGGCAGCCCATAATATGACGACTCTGTGGTCTCATTGGCCAAAGAATATAATCCCTTTTGCATGTCAACTAAATTGGATGCAAGCCCTTTTGCATGTTAAATGCAACTTTGATGGACTTTTACAGTGGGATGTCAGCCATTTTGAAACAAATTAAATGTTTTACATGAAAGCTATGGTCCACCACTACGCACTGGAGTTTCAAACTCATTTTTTGTAAAATGTATGTAAGCCGTTTTCAAAATCTGCTCTTCATATGTATTTCGATGAACCAAGGGAAGTTGCAATGATAAATAAAATACCCGTCATCAAAATGCGCACCCCTCCTACACCTCACTTGCTGCCAAACCCTATTTCAGAGTAGTATCCATAATTATGAGATAAGGTTGATGATCAGATATTTTTTAATTAATATTCCTGCTGTACTCTCTGATATATATTTTGTTAAATTACAAAAGAAATTATAAATTAGTGTGCCATTACAGGTTGTAAACCTGGTAGGAAGAGATATTTGGGGGAAGAGACTAAATGAAGTTAACATGTCAAAGAAACTGTTACAATGATTTTGCTCATTTATATTATAGTCCCCTGCTAGAATAATATTATTTGTTGATGATTTTGCATAGATAATATGACCGTTGTAAATTCATTTAGAAATTCATTATGATTTTCATTTAATGGCCTTGGAGGTCGGTAAATATGTCTTATGGTGACCGTCTGTGGTAAGCCTCCGCCATTTACTTGTATTATTTGCCCCTCCCAATGTTTATACGTGTTTAATTTCATGTTTAATTCATAACTAAATTGTTTATGTATATATGTTATTAATAACACTTTACTGCTACAGCTTTTTCCTTGGCATATACAGTCATACCGACCTAATCGCATTAATGATAAGTCATCCATATCAGATAACCAGCTCTCTTGGAGACATATTTTATTAAATTTAAAATTTAAGAAACATAAGTCATTTACAAATGTCTCGAGTTCATTAAACTTTGCATTAATTGATTGTATTATTGTTTTTGACTACTGAAAAATAAAATTGAATAATAATATAAAGATCGGCAGTTAATTATTCACATTACTATTATTATTATTGATATCTAAAATATTATTTAGAATTTTTTTTTAAATACCGCCTATATACAAGAGAAAGGTTTTGTGATCATTTATTTGCATTTTTATTTTGGGTGACAACAATATATTTTATTGTGCAATAATGTTTTAATAAAATCGGACAGAAAATTAAGGCAGCCAAATCACTATACACATGTGAGGTATTTTGCATATGTATACATGTATCAATGTTACAGAATGCTTGGTGTAAATCAGTGCATAATTTAGTTTGTTTTGTGGTGGAATGGATTGGAACCATTTTTCACATGTGAGGTATTTTGTAACATGCACGGTCGAAGTGCCAGTTTTAAAATAGGTATACAAAATTGCAATCCGATTATGCTACAGCTGTCCAAGTAAGTGCAATATATCTGATAGAATACATTGAAAAATAAGTAAAATTAGAAAACAATAATAAAAAATTATCAAAGCAATACGCTCTTGCATATGCGTTAACTGCACGCCTAAGAAGATTAGAGGCGAATTCATTATTATCACAAATGTGGTATTTCGCCTTATTGAAAACAATAATGAAACATATTATGCCAATTATCGCTCTTTCAGCAATCAATACCATGTATCCGGTATTGCGAATGTATTAGCCACCCTATTAAGGCGTCGCAGTTTTTGTTGTAAAACTGCTGTAAAATAATGTATTAGCAGCACAACGCTGCAGTTTTGCAGTAAAACGAATAATGCATTACAAATAATGTATTAGCAACACAGTCGGGTACACGGCAGTTTTGCAATAAAACGAATAATGTATTAGCAGATCAGACAATTGCACTGCAGTTTTGCAACGAAACAAATAATGTATTAGCAACACAGTCAAATACATGTCAAATGCCATTTATGACAGTCACCAACCAGATCCTGTGTTGCGCAATACCAACATTGATAGTCCGCGGTTACATAGCCACCCGGGCTCAATCAGAGCAGGCCGTCTGGTATGTGGGGCCACTTGACAGTCGTAAACCAGGTACTGTGTTGCACAATACGCCGTGGTACATATGGCGCAAGGGTTTCACTCGTTCTACGTTTACACGAACGTCTTGCAACCACGGACCATCGGCGACAGCGTATCGTCCCGCTAGAAGGCAATAATACGGTGTCGAAGAGTTTCGACAATGTCCAATACGTGCCCGTGTTGTACAAAGAGTTCGGAACGGTCGAGATCGATATAAGAGACAACGCCTGACGACCCGTAAAGTTCGAACGAGGCAAGGTGATGGTGACGCTTAAATTTCGTCGTCGCAAGACCGGTCTGTTCTGAAGGATGAATTAGAACGATTAATACGTCCGACAGGCGAGAGGAGCGCTACCCTTCTTCTTCGCCAGAGTGCAACTGTGTCGTGGATTGGGTAGTGTGTTTGGAGGTCTGCTCCAGAGCGCCATTCCGCTCATCAAGCGAGGAGCCGTAGCTTTGGATAAGCGGGCGTTGAAGACTGGCATGCACATCGCCTACGCGTCACGGACGCCGGTAAGGACTTGATGCGCGGACTGTTGACTCCGGGCGTGCGACCGCGGAAACGCATAATACGCTCGGTCGTGAAGCGACGGTCAGTGCAGCGAAACATGACAAACCGGTGACGTGTTCGACGACGGCTTTCGTGCATAGGTAATCTTGCGAGGGGGTCCAGAGCGAACTGGATCTATTCAGCGTGCCCCCGACTCAGACCAGCATCGACGCCGGACAATGGGTGGAACATCAACCGCGGGCCTCCCTCTATTAGAGCGGTCCCATCGAATTCTTGCTACCCGGATATGTAGACGCTTACCTGGAACTTACCTGTTCGTGCGAGCGAAGGTGACCAAAGGAAACGGAACGGTCCTCGATCCGAACAGTCCGTCTGGTGAATAATTGGTTGTATTCGCTGTTCAGTCAAGTCGACGTCTACGTAGAGGCACTCCCGTAACCCCTTCGACCAATACTAACCTTATCGCGCCTACATCGTAACGGCATTGAGCTACGACAATGAGGTCAATGAGACGCGCTTGACCATTCAACTTTGATACATCGTCGGTCTCTTGGAAGCGATCGAAGACACGAACGAAGGTTTGTGCACTCGGCGAGCACACGTCGTGGCTAATCGGGTCGTCGAAATGATGGGACTACTACATGTGGGCCTAATCACGGAAGACCGTTTCCTACTCAACGGAGTCGACGTCAAGATCTGACTGGACGAAGGGAACAGCCTGACTGTTCCATGACGAGTATACCTTCTTCGGTTTTGATCTAACCCCGGACGCATGTGACGGGTCGTGCTTCCACCTAGTACAACAGTGCAACCTGCGCATCGAGATACATTTCGCTAACGCACTCGCGCGTATCGTGAACGACGCCGTGTACGGCAAATTCGAGGCGGTGCTGGAAATTGACAAGAGCAGGAACGTCATCTATGATTATTGATGGACACAGACTCCTGGCGAGGGACGCGCCGACTAAAATCATAGTGCACGACTTCGTTCCAAAAGACGGGCTGCCGACGATCGTAGACGCTTACCCGATCGTTTTCGTGTGCAATACGCACTACGGCGATCGACCTGGTCAACATTGGATAGCCCTTTACGTGGTCGAAGAAAGACGTGACAATTACGTCCGCTACACGCCGCATTCCGCACATTTATGAACGAGCATTGTTCCGAGTGGACTAACAACGTCAATGTACTTTTTCTTGTTGCTTTTCATATAATATATATTATTTACGACCATAATGACCTCCTGTTCTCTCTCTCTCTCTCTCTCTCTCTCTCCTCTCTCTCTCTCTTTCTCTCTCTCTCTCTCTCTCTCTCTCTCTCTCTCTCTCTATATATATATATATATATATATATAGTATATATATCTTGCTTATTGAAAGTGTGCACCGGTACGTAGATCGTACTTACTTATTTTACCTCCATGCAGTTTTACCCCGGTTGATTATTCTCTCTCGTAATATTATATCGACAACTTATTTTAAGCTTATACTATTTTCGAATGTTTTGCATTGAGCTTGTATTATTTCTACATGGTTGTATTGGATTGTCGCATTGCTACTTTTGTCTACATGTTCAGATACCGTGTGATCCAGTAATGTCTATGAAGACAACAACACAAAACACATGTTTTCTCTATGGTTTCATCAAAAATTATGATAGCCAAAAAAGCAAAAAAAGGTTGTTTTGTGGGATCTGCTAGCATACAGTGACATTGATGACACTGGACACTTTTTGAGCAACTTGAAGGCGTCAATCCAACTTAACAGTATACGATTCCCAAACACGGGAAAATGTACAATCATGTTGTGAATCTAATTCGTCTAATATAATTTCTCTAAACACATGATCACACTGCATGTGCGTAAAAGCAAAATTAGTCAATATGTATAAATATGCATTACATATGTTGCTTGATCAATAAAATAAAATATACACAACATTTGCATATGTAGTTGTAGAACATTAATTACCCACTTAAAAAGACATACCACGCATAAAACAAAAACATACCACGTAGTTTTCTATAAAGTGATTCCACTTCTATATGTAGTTTGTCTCTTTCATTTTCCAGTCTTTTGACATCGCCTGAAATATGTACATTTAGCTAGTTGTTGTTGTTACTAATCATAGTTCCGCCATTGTTCATTGTAAAAAGATAACCTCAAATATATACAACGTATAGTTATCGTTATAATGTATATTTAACGACGGTTGTACTATTGTTTTCGGTATATTCAGAGTGACAAAGAAAACAAAACTATATAATCCAGCTAGGATCATAATTTGTGGAATACGCCATCAGTGTTTCGATTATATATTTAGCCGCAAAGAGTAGTAAACGTACTATTAATTAAATGTAACCTTGCACAAACTTAAGTCAATTTGTCTGGGCAGTTTCTGCCAGAAATCTGACTTTGCAACTGCAAGTCTAGTTATGGCAATATGATGCGTCAAACCTCACAGGTGTTCACTTAACAACGGAGCGACTGTTGAGTCGGTTTTAATGGTGGAATTGACATAAGAATTTGCGACAAAAAGATCGGTTACATCTAATGTTATTTGTTTGCATGCATATTGTATGTGCAGGGCATACAATCAATGATACCATCTTTCAACGTTTCAGTATTATTTAAGTGACATAAACAAAATTAAGGTTGAAAACAAGCATACGTTTTCTTCTTTCGTTGCATGTCTTTGCTTCCTTTTTTGCCTTCTCTAGCTCTTTATCCAGAAGGGCAATTTCTTCTGAAAAATATGTAATTTCTACAGTTAACACCTGTATTATACTATACATGTGTTAACTGTACGATACATAATTATAGACAATTTAATAAGTTCTACCATGATTTTTACCTTGATCATTTGTATTTCTAGTTGACTTATTGCATGTTTCGATGCGTCTAGTGCTACTAGCTTTTCGTGCCTCATAATACTAATGACAATACTTATTACCATATAATATAATACCAATGACATTACTAATGACAATACTTATTACCACAATGTTTAGCAAGATTTAACAAGATTGCCATCCCAAACAACAAGTTCCAGATGGCAAGTGGACAAAAAAGCCATTGGCTTATCGAGAGTCCAACAATTTGAATAATTTTAGTTTCTCTTCGTTGTATTCTTTCTAGCTTGTCTATGTCCTTCTTACGATACGGCCTTCAGGCTTGTATACAATATTCCAAATGTAATCTAGTTATTGCTTTTTACAGGGGTACAATTAGCTGTTTCTCCTTATACGTGATAGTTCTCCTAATTAGCCCTAGAATTTGATTTCCTTTCGAAGCAGCAATCCCACATTGCTCTGAAACTTGTATGTCAGCACTAAATATTACACCTAAGTCATTTTCTTGTGTGTTTCTACCTAGTAGAGCATCCCCCATTTTATATTCTTCGTCCATGTTTCCATGCCCTATGTGTATGCATTTACACTTCCCAAAATTGAATAACAGTTGCCATTTTTCTGACCATTTAACTAATTTATCTAGATCATCATGTAAACTTTGTTTATCTGTATCATTAGTAACCTTTCTGAATGATTTTGTTTCTTCTGCAAATTTCAGTAAAAACAGTATACGGCCTAATACTGATCCCTGTGGCACTCAGAACAGATTTCCAGCTTGAAATCTCACCATCTACTATTACTCTCTGTCTTCTGTGTGTAAGCCACTTTTCTATAAGCAGGTCTCAGCACAAAATTAAACATATGAATGTTTCTAGAAATACAATAATAAATATAATGCATATTGTAGTAGGATATTAAAATAGACAAGACCCTAGCATATCCTCATCGTGGTATACCTTGGTAACTGGGCATCCTACGGCCGCATGCTAACGTACCCGAGATCTAGCAGAAGGACAACTCTGATTTCAAACCATGGACCATGTGGATTGCACCAAGCCCTGATAAAGGAGAAGGGTTGGAAAAGGGTTTAATCGTCCCTTCCCAATCACGATTACGAGAACCACAAAAGTACTAGATGCCATTTGTGGGCTATATTTAACAATATTGCCATCCAAGGCACAGGCCCAGATGGTAAGAGGACAAGGATAAATTATGTGTAATCCGCCCTACTGAGATATGTGTCTACCTTGTTTTTAAACATATTCACGCTGCTACACAATCTGTAGATAATGTGTTCCATTCATCGATTGCCTTCTGTGAGAACACGTACTTCCTGATGTCCAAATTACACTGATCCTTTACTAATGTTATTGCATGTCCTCTTGTTCTATTATCTTTTTGAGTGAGACAAAAATAGTTAAATCAATATTTTCATGTCCATACAGTACCTTAAAAACTTCAATTTGGTCTCCTTTTAACCGCCTTGTATCTAGGGTTGTTAAACCACATTATTTCAGTCGTTTTTTATAACTAAGGTATTTCAGTTCTGGATTAATTTTTGTTGCTCTCCTCTGTATTCTTTCAAGCGCATCTATATCATTCTTACGATATGGTCTCGAAGATTATATACAGTACTCTAACTGAGGTTTAACTATTGTTTTATAAAGAGGTATAATTAGCTTTTTCTCCTTGTATGTTATATCTATACATTGGATTTAACATCAGTGTAATAATAATTAAAGGCCAGACAATGGAGGCGGATCGGCTACACACTTAGAAGAGATTGGAATAACAACACAAAAATAGCTTCAAGAAAAAAGTACCTTTCTTTTTCTTTTCCAAAAGCTCAATCATTTTGTGCAGGTCTTCATTCGAGCATTGTGGTTCTTCTGAAAAAAAGTCGCAATTTTTGACTGCTTTGCATTAAATTTATATTAGTTTACATGGTTGTATGAAGAATTGTAATGAAAACAGCTAACAAAATATGTTGAATTGCTTCTTCCAGAAGACGCACTGGAATGTGCGCACATGGAAATTCTTGCATCATTGTTCCAAATTCTTCATCTTTCAAAATAAGTTCATACAAATCATACCAGCAAATTTTATGAAACTGCAGATGTTTACTCTGAGCATTTATATAAAAAGTAATTACGGAACGCAGCAAAGGAGAATATCTTTGCAACTTCTTAATATATGTTTCTTAATATATATGAAAGTAAAGTATATCTTAATATATGCTTATTTTTTTCATTATATGCAATACTATGTAAATAATATTTACTACATGTTTGAACAAATTATACAGAACTATACTTTATAT